>JAUJEN010000636.1:0-155460 GCA_030448925.1 Citrus cavaleriei
ATCGTGTACTTCGTTCCAGTTACGTATTGCTAGGGTTAATCAATTCACTTCTTTCTACAGCACCTAACTTCAGTTATATATGAGATTTAATTAATATTAAAAAACTGTCATATTAAATTTCTATAGGTATTGATTTGTCTGATAGTAATCTTGAGTGAATCACTTTTGTGATTATGGTCATTCATTCGTTTAAGGTTACAGCGGGAGGCGACATACATTTATAGTCAAGATAATCTAATATCTTGGTAAGAGCAATTATAATGATTGAAAATTATATGTTAGTAATATGGAATTTGATAACACATCAATTTTGATAGATTTTCTAGTCGATGTCACCATAATTAGTATGTTAAAATTATCATTAAAGAAAATCAATAAATATTAAGAAACAAAAGTAATTAAATTGATTGGGATAATTGAGATATCCATTTATTTAACGATACTAGCTGTAAAACGATTGTTCAATAAAAAAATTAATGTGGCATGAGTCAATTATTGTCGTCAGAATCTTTGTTGCTTGATAAATACATAATTATGGAGAATTAGGCTGGCGTCACATAATCTTTCAAGAGAAGTAAATTTGAATTAAATAATCTAACTTGTTTAATTACAAACATAATTATTATAGCTATTGATATGTATGTCTTGGAATGATATCCTGAGTTGGCAGCCCACTTTAATCGATTGACCAAGCGTTATAGACTATGTTAGCGTAAGATAATCTAGTTATTTGAGTCAAAACTATATATATTATTTGGTGAGAGGTGTTGAAATTTGACTTGAATGGGAAGGTATAAAGACAAAAATTAAGTTTTGAAAGCTTGAAAAAGGTTTTGAAAATTTTGTTCATACGTAATTTGATGATGTTGAAATTGAAGGTGGAACAAATTGCACATGCAATTGTGGACAAAAATACATGACTTTAATGCATGCAATGCAAGTTTCAATAACGTGATGACAAATTGTAGCCAAATTGAAGCGGTAGGTAAGCGTTGCTTGCCTTCATAAATAGAAAAGGGGATGAAAAGCTACAAAATACATCCTAATTGAGAGAGTTGAAACAGTGCATCGTCGGTAAAATTTGGTAGATTCGGTTGAGAAAACACTTGAGTGTTCTAGTGAGAATTCGATTAACGTTATTTCTATTAGGGTTGTTTTTAAGTTTTTCCCAATTTTGTAAATTTATTCGGTAGTAAAATTATCTTCAATCTTTGGCAATGAACGTTAGGCTGAATCGTAAATTATCGCTTAGTTTTCTTTGCAGATTGCTTATTACTACAAAATATTTTCTTTAATCACCATAATTTGATAATTACTCAATCTATGCTAATAATCAGATTGGGTGCTAATTGGGGTTTTGCTTGGAATTTTATGAATGGTCACATTATTCACGATATATGAAACTTTTCATGACGATCGTTACATATATACGTGGAGGCAATTGAATTTATATCTTGGGGATACCAATCAAAGAATGTAGATTTTGCAATGCCCAAAAAAGTTCTATCAATAGTGCCGATAAAGCAAGAAGTATTTAAGAGATCGTTTTTACCGAATTCTCGCATGAAACTTTCCTTGCGTTTATTGACGCCGAAATTAACATCATAATGGGCATTTTTAGTTAATAAATAGTTGTGTCGAAAAGACTGATCATTTAAGTTAAGGATGGCTATTTACAGAGGCATCGTTGTCTTCATCCTGCGAGAATTATTGTAACTAATAAAATAAGCCACCCGTTGTACTTCATCAATCAAGTAACTTAGTGGTCTGCAATCTTCATCTGTTATCATTCTCCTTACCTCTTCAATTGACCTTTGTGTTCTTCTTGAGTTTTAGCAATTGTCTGAAGCACCAAAAAAGAAAAAAATTGCCAAATTCATACAATATTTTTTGCTTACATGCAATTTTTTTTTAAGATAGGTGTGGATAAAGTCTAAATTAGTTTTTTTTTGGTTCCTATATCTCCCAAAGATTTTAACACGGATGGTCATGCAAAAAAAATCATGTAGTTAAACTCTTGGGACAATAATGTAGGATATTATTTTCAATATTTTAGGATTGTAGAATTTTATTATTTTTGAACTTTTTATTTTAATTGAAGTCTTTTATGATATGTGATTTAGTATTTTATTTCTATTATAATTGTTATTTAGTTTACTCTTTTTAAGTTAAACTTAGGGAGTGGATTCTTCTATTATAAATAAAGTGCTTGTTATTATTTTCATAACTTTAGATTTAATTATTTAATAAAAACTTTTTTAATTAAATTATTTATCAAAATTTCTCTTATAGAAGTCGTTTAATTATAAAGCGTCGATGATCTCGCATTCGCATTATTAAAAATACTGAGATACATTTAAATTAAAATAAAATCTAATTACTGCTCTATTAGGTGTAGTAATCGCGTTAGTTTGATTTGATCTTAGTACGATATCTAATGTTTTTACTCAATTAATTCCATGTCTGCTAGCGGTTTGTGCCAATTGCACGGCTTTCCGGCTACTCATATCTATCCCAAAAATTATCATTGTTTTATATATATATATATATAAAGAACCCCAAACATTGAAAACCTAGCCGCCGCCACTTAACCACCGCCCCACCTCCACCGGTTGTTTACCGTCGGCCAACACACCCACCAACCTCGTTAGCCACTGCCGAAACCAAGCTGCAACCATTGCCGTCCTCAACCGCAGCCTGTAATCGCCGCGAAAATCACCCAAAACTCGCGGCTGCACACCGCGCCACCACTGTTGCCTCATCGTCGAAACCACAACCAAAGCATCCCTATCCTCTGCCGACTAAAACCCGACCGCCCTTTGCTGAACGTTGACCACAAACCGCATGAACAACCATCAACTGCCGCCACTGAAGTCCTTTTCCAGTTAATCCGAGACGATTTGAGCCAAATCATCACCACCATTGCGCTCACCGACATCAAATCTTCCAGATCTACCTATCTTGACCAATTTCCGACCACAGTACCGGAAACCTAAACTTTGCATAATTACCATTTCACCGGTAATTTTATTCAATTTGAGTATAACCCCAATTCTTTTAAAACCACCCTCTCACCATCTTCCCTCCAAATCACGGCCACACAATGATATCAGTGTTTTCTTAATTATGCTTCTGCTTTCATACTCCATCAATTGGTAGATATCGTTCACAATCTTGAAGCCAATGCAATTAAGCGTGCACTTTAATCGAAGAATAATTAGATTTCATTCTAATAACGCTGATACGAGATTATACGCCTAATCCATTCTAATCGACTATTTATAAGAGATTTTGACAGATAATATATGGCGTTTTTAATCCAAATAACTCTACAAAATTATAAAAAAGGGTTTTATTGAATAATTAAATTTGAAATTATAGAAAAAAAACCTCTATTTATAATAGAGAAATCCAGGATTCCTTAAGTTAACTTAAAAGGAAAAGTAAATCACAATCATGATGGAAATAAAATACTAAATCACATACCATAATGACTCAATTAAAATAGAAAGCTCTAAAATAATAAAATTTAGAATTCTATAATACCTAAAATAACTTCCTACTTCAGACAAGTTACATGCAACTTAACAAATCGAATAATAGGATGTTTAGGGTTCATTACCTTGAAACCAAAAGCACCTGTGAAATGGTTTCACCATAAACTAGGATGGAAATCTGTAGTATGACGAAAAGTTTCTTAAGATGATATCCATGTTTCAGGCAAACCTAAGAGAATTTTGGACATATTTATGGAATACAAATTGAATTTCTACTACTGCTAACTTAACCCTATATTCTCTACTTAAGCGTCTATTATGTTTAAGCTTTTGGTTCTACTTAGAGTTAGGGTTCAACGTGTTCAAGAAAGTATTCGTAGAGTTTACGTGCACAGGAGGAAGAAACATAGGAACTTCTCAAGCAGAGCTGTCTTGGTTTAGAAAGAAGATATCTTGATAAAGTTGACAAGCATATGTGTAGAAAATATATATTTATCAGAAAAGAGGCATAAAATCATTAATAATTTTTTTGGCTTAGAAATAAAAATTTAATGAAGGTCGAACATTGTGAGCAAAAATGGAATTAAAAAAAAAATCATGATTTTTTGAACCAATGGTCCATGATTTGATTTTTTTTTTCTTGTTATTCAACTCAATCCTCCAAGGAAGGAATAAAATCTGATCCGATTTTATTCAATTTAAAATTACTAATATAAATCACAATAAAATAATACTTTAATAACGGCTCAAATCAAATAATTAATTTAAAATAGTATATTCTAATAAAAACTCTTCTATATGATGGTTTTAAGCTTTTTATTCTACATAATAGATGATAAAGTGGCTGGGTATAATTTCTATTATTCTACATTTATTTTTAATTATCTTTTATAATAGAATATTGGTAATTGATGTTTACTTTTTCTAGTGAGGTTATTTGAAACCACTAAATTGCTCTCTAAACAAATTTACTTAATAAACCCTTGATTAAAATTTTTTAAAAATTGCTTTCTATACCCACATAATTTTCCAATTTACCCTTATATCTTTATAATATTATTTGAAAGAAAAATGAAGAAAAAGAAAAAAATGAACATGATTCAGAGAGAAGCTTGATTGTTGGAATTCAGTGAAATTTCTATATAATGATGTTCTATACTCTATATCGGAATATCTCCCATGTAGTTATAGAAAATTTTGGTCCCAATTTAGACCAGATTATAAATAAGAATAAATTTCACATTTTAATAAATTATAAATTTTAATTCCCAATTAAAATTTTAATTGCACTTCTTTTCCCCAGTTCTTCCTGTAAATCGTTTGGCATTTGGCCAGAGTTCAAAAATTTTATGCAAATTTTCTTATTATATTTTAGGAAAACAAAAGTGATGTGACATAAAATAATAAGTGAGTAAAAATAAAATAGACAAAAAGAGTTAAAAAGGATGATGTACAGTGATAAAAAATGATAAAGAGAATAAATGTATACAAAATTAGCGTATACATCTGATCGGAGGTATTATCTTAGCAATTAAGTGCAAAAACCAGATGGGTTAACGTTGTTTTTCGTAACATTTTATTTCATTTTAATATTAGTGCTCATGATATAACGATTAATGATAGTTTGATAAGCATGGAGTTAAAATAAAACCAACAAGGCAACAACTCAAAAAAAAATAGAAAAAGCTTAAGTACCAAGAACAAACACAGCTATTATATTTTTATGTGGAGAGGAACAAGATGTTGATTTGTTTGAGTGCTTTAAATGATTTAAAGGAAAATGAATAGCATGAATTTAGGGCAATTACTATAGGATTTTTTTTCCCCAACCGCAATTGGGCAGTTTTGATCAAATGTAAGTAGAAAATTAAAGAACTAGCTTACATAGGACCTGTTTAAGATTGAGATTAGACGGTTGTAGTTTAAAAAGCTTCTGATAAAAGCTGTTTGATAAACATTAAGGCATTTTAAAAAAGATAAATTGATTTAATTTTATTATGATGAAAAATTTATTATATTTTATTAATTTTATTAAAATTATTATTTAAAAATTATGTTTACTAGATAATATTAATTTTATTTTATAATTATAGTTTTTTCTACAATATTTGTAATTTAAAATTCACTTCAATCCGACATGCCATAATCACATCCTAGAAAGGTTGAATGGATTTTAATTTAGCTAAATCATGAATACATGTTTGGATGACAAGTGTGTCACGTTTTTCTTTTTTAACATTTTTACGTTTTCACCAGGTGGGACTGAATCATTGAAACCCAGATCTTAAATTACAAAGTGACGGGACAGTCATTCAAAATTGTTACGTGCATGTATGACTAAATAATGTAATAAAATGAATAAATTAAAAGTTGCTCATACTATATTGACAGAGAGAGAAAAGCCGGGAAAATTTGTTTATACTTGAAAACCGAAACGCGGCGTTCAAAATAGGTTTGCTTGCTTTCTTTTAAAGAGTCTAAAGAGTGTGGTGCCTCTCAATTTAACTAAGACTTTCCAGAATCTGAGTATAGCGGCGCTTTTGACTCCACATTTAATTGTGAGTTCTGGTAGACCACTGTGCTGTCTTCCACTAACAGATTATCTCCTTCATCGTTGCATTCCTTTTTATCACGTGTGTACCCTACAAACCATTGAACTAACTAATTAACTAAATTAATATATAACTTAACATTTCTCTCTCACTTCTCCCTCCATAGCCTTTGGACAAAAATGAGTAATCAACTGATCATCATCTTCTGCACCTTGATCACTGTTGTAAATGTCCCAGCAGCTTACGGCCGTCATGACGAGCAATACGCGGCATGCAGTCATCGCTATTCCTGTGGGTCAAGCCTACAGGACATAGGCTACCCTTTCTGGGGAAACAATAGGCCCCAGTTATTGTGGCCGTGCTGAAGATTCGAGCTCAAATGTCAAGATAATCAATTCTCCATCATACAACGCGGCCCTAAAAATTCAGGGTTTTGAAAATCAATGCTTCCGAGACAATAATGACGATTTCCAGGGTGATGTTTGGGATACTCTTTGTCCTGGAATATTCAACGAAGCATCATTCAACAACTCTCCGTTTTACTACAGCCAAAACAGCGTCGGATTTGTCACTTTATTCTTTAATTGTGGTGATGAGATATTTCCGGACAGAGCTCCGAATACTGTCAGCTGCAACGTAGGAGGTAGAAAAAGAGTTGTCTTTTACCCAAATATTACAAATATTGATGAGGCTTCGGGGGAGGTTCAGTTTCCTAATCTTTCAAAGACGTGTAATTCGAGTATCAAAGTTTCAGTTTTGTTGACTGCTGTTAATTATATAAAGGCTGGAGAATTGGGAAAAGCTCTGAAACAAGGGTTTGATGTAGGGTATCATTCGCATCCCTGCTCTGAATGCAAGTCTTCTGGAGGAATCTGCGGATCTAATCACTCGAATTCTGAGAAATTTGTATGCTTTTGCCATGACGGACCCCAGGCAAACACCTGTTCTGGTGCGTATATGCTTGTCCTTTTCTTTTTGTTTCGTTTTGGTAAGTAGAGGTTTACAAGTATATTTTGTTAATTTTATTACATATATTTCTTAACTATGAAATCTACTGAAAGAGAGTATATTTTAGTAACACATTTTCTTTCATTATAACATATATGTTAGTTTGGTGAAGTAATATAACCTCGTCCTTAATTTATCTAAATGCTTAAAAATTTTGTGTGATTTCACAACAAATTTTCAAAACTAAGTTCTCCCTTTTGAACCATCACCAGTACTCAATTTCAATCAATCGATTAACGTTAGATATGTTGTCTGAATTTTACAATAATTCATACAAGTTTTATGATGATCTGACTTTTCAATAAACTTGAATGATTGTCTTACAGGCAAGGGTTTGAACTTGGAATGAAGCTTGTTATAGGTAAGGTGACAGACCAATATGTTTTGCTTGCTCATTCTGGATAAATTTTTTAATGTTTCACAGCATCTCTTTTCAAATTAAATATCGTAAATTTGAACCCCTTCGTACCATAAGCTTGTTATAGTAGAAAATCTATAATTTAATACTTGATAAATTAATAATCTCTATTATATAATAAATTTTCACGGTCCAATGGACTAAATTAATAATTTCGATAAAATATAAAATAATTTTTTAAAAAAATTTATATAATTTTATTAGTCCGGTTCATATAATAAATTAATAATTTGCTAAAATTACAAATGTTGTTGACTATGATATTTGAATTAGATAAAATATGACTCTCTTGTTACTTGTTTACATAAAATATGACTATATTTTTACTTGTTTTTGCTTAAGATTTAAATTTATTTGGATTTCATCTCTTTTTTTTTTCAATATTATTAAAATACACTGAATGTCTAGTTATTAAATGTATGTTAATTGAATTGTAAATAACTTTGTAACTTAATAAATTATTAATTCATCGATTAAATAATAAATTCTTAATTTTTCGGTTATTTAATATCTCTTTAATTAATAGATTTTATATGGTACAAACCCTATTTGTTTATAGATGTTCTACTGTTGAATTTATGAATTTTATAAAAGTAATATTATTTTCCTTGAGAGTTGGATTATTGTCACCCTCTAATCTCCCATGAAACTCCTTTTTCACTTATATTTATTTTATTTCCAAAAATTTCCTTTTTTAATAAATCTTCTAATTTTTTATTTAATTTTTTTATTGCTAAAACTCAATGTAGTATTGTGTTTTTTTTTTTTTCTCTTTTTCAATCTTATTGTCACCCTACACACAAAAATAAAAAGTTTTCTAGGTGACAAATTTTTGAATGTTAATTATTGACTTAAATTACACATATTTTAAATTATAATTCGAAAGCAATCTTAAATATAAAAATACAAAATCAATAAGAAATTGAAAAAGGATTGTAGATTATTTTAAAATTATGTAATTTATTTTAGTTTGATAGGAAGTTTCAGGTAGAAAATATAAAAAAATAAAAAATAAAAAAAGGATTGGTTATAAATGTAAGTGATTTGTTAGGGAAAAAAAAATCTGTATGTATTAATCCTTATTTGTCCAGAATAGTAATTTTATTTGAAGTGGGGATTTGCAAGGATGATGAAGGTGCCAATAGCTTTCCTCTTTCTTTGAAAGGATATCAAAGTAATGTTATTAAAACAAAAGAGTTGTTTGAAAGTCTCAGTGTCTCAGGATACAATTATATATATTAAAATACCATGTGGGTTGTGGGTGGTCATGTAACACGTGATAGAATATCATGGCTAGCTAGTACGTATATCCCATGTTGGTTAAATATACATATAAAATTTGGCGTATATTATATTGCGAACCAATAATACCTTTTTCTTTACTTTACCCATCTTATATACATTGTCCCAACAACTATTGCTTTCACGACAGCACTCACTGAATTTTTTTTGAAGTTAGACTTTGAATTTTGATATTAAGGGTTCACCCTATCACAGAAAATATCATTAAGAGATAATATGTGCCAAATTTAAATTATCAAAACGATACGTATTATCACGGACAATAATACGGTTGTGCATGTTGGAACCAAAATACGTTTCGTTTTAAAGCAGTTTTGGTTTACTATTCTATAATATTCTAAACTGTAACATTGAATATGGCCTCATGAATTATTACTTATTTTTGCAGGCGTTGCTAGCGCAGGAATCGGCGTATTAACAGTTACCTGCATCATTATTCGCTGTTACGGATTTAACATCTCATCAATTATATCAAATTCGATTTTCAGGAAGTTATCAAAGGATGATCAAGATCTTGAATCCGTCATTAACAATTACGGACCTCTAGCTCCCAAAAGGTACGGCTTTTCTTATGTCAAGAAAATGACGAACTCATTCAAACATAAATTAGGCCAAGGCGGCTACGGCAGTGTGTTCAAAGGGAAGTTACCGGATGGTCGTCTTGTGGCAGTGAAGTTGTTAAATACATCAAAAGAAAATGTACAAGAATTTGTTAACGAGGTTGCAAGCATTAGTAGAACATCGCATGTTAACGTTGTCACATTATTAGGGTTTTGTCTAGAGGGTAGCAAGAGAGCTCTTGTTTACGAGTACATGCCTAATGGATCACTCGAAAATTCATACACAACGGAATGCTTCAAAGCACACCAACACTTGGGATGGGAAAAATTCTACCACATTGCAATAGAAACGGCAAGAGGGCTGGAGTACTTGCATCGCGGATGCAACACCAGGATTTTGCATCTTGACATAAAACCTCATAACATTCTTCTCGACGAAGAATTTTGCCCGAAGATCTCCGATTTCGGACTTGCAAAGCTATGCCCTCGAAAGGAGAGTAATGTATCACTATTTGAAGCCAGGGGAACAATTGGCTACGTTGCTCCAGAAGTTCTTAGTAGAAGCTTTGGAGAAGTTTCACACAAATCCGACGTGTATAGCTATGGAATGATGATATTGGAAATGGTTGGATGCAAAAATAACCCCGATGCTGGAGTGGATGAAACAAGCGACGTATACTTTCCGCATTGGATATACAAACACGTTGAGCAGGGCAAGGTGTTTAAATTGCCTAGTGTTATGAGCAGCAACGAAAATGAAATTGAAATTGCCAAGAAGATGGTTATTGTGGGCTTATGGTGTATACAGACTCATCCATCGTATAGACCGGCTATGAATAAGGTTATAGACATGTTACAAGGAAGCATTGAAGCCTTGCAAATACTACCAAAACCTTTCCTCTCTTCTCCTCATTGATTATATTAAATGGGTTCTTCCTTCACATCCATGGCTTAGTAATAGTTAGTCATTAAATTAAACTATACGCCAGCTTCCTTTTTTGTGGTTCATGTATTCTATTAGTTTGTAAAAATTATATAATCATGTGTATACCAAAAAAAAAATTACGAATAGTCAACAGAGGATATTTCATATATGTGGTTCATGTAATAAGGGGGCATATTGAAGAAATCATGTTTCTCGTTTAGATGTTCTCCATCCTGATAAAATTCACGAAAATAAGCCTCGTTGCTCTCGTTGCCCTTCTAGAAAATAACATGATGGGCCTCTTCTGATATCAGGCAAAGCCCACTATAGAAATCAAAGCACAAAGGCCCAACGTTTTCCATTTCACCCCAATAGAAAAAAAGTTTAAGACAAGTTAATCATGCCTAGTTGATGAAGAAAAACAGTGAGCTGGATATATAAAGACAGATTGATTTCTGCATACATAGTGCGCATTACAACGAAGGCTCTGTGACGTTTG
Organism: Citrus cavaleriei; assembly: GCA_030448925.1. Lineage (NCBI taxonomy): Eukaryota > Viridiplantae > Streptophyta > Magnoliopsida > Sapindales > Rutaceae > Citrus > Citrus cavaleriei. The sequence goes on from JAUJEN010000636.1 coordinate 10,762, forward strand.
GATTAAGGGCAAGATGATCCACGGTTAGATTGAGAGCATAGGTTACTTGGAGAGCACAAATTAAAGTACTTAATAAATTCCTATCGTAAAAAATTTCATTAAACAATGAACTTTTACAAACAAAAGCATGGTCTCTACACTTAAAAACTTTAACTCCACTATCACTTCAGAGAAAATTTTGTAACTATAATATGTGAGGAAAGGAGTTCAAAAGGGTTTAAAAATCCTCTTACCCACCCGTAGATTATCTTTAATGACAAGCTATTAGTTTAATTTAATAAATTCAAGTGGGATCTAAATATGAGGTTTTTGTTTTTTTTTTTTGGGGGGAAAGATCCAAATATGAGGTTGAACTAGTTAAATTAAGGAATCTTTATTTCTTGACTTCTAAGTTAATTAGAAAGTTGACTATTTTGTATTGTCTAAGTTTAGAAATGGTAAATGCTATTTTTATTTTTTAAAAACTTGGATCATTTTTTTTTTGTCCTTAAAGCTGGGCCGAAAAACCCAAATTTCATATCTTGTATTTTTTTTAAAAAAAATTATTATCTTTGACAAATTTATAGTTGAAAAAATTATTTTTATTAGATTAGGTTTTAAAAGTTGGGTTTAAATGATTTAAAACTTTAAATATATGTTGTACATGGGTTAAATAAATGTTAAAATGTGTGTTTTAGTTAAAATAAAATACTTTTTTATTTTTAAATTTTTTTAATTTACTTTTGGACCCAGCCTAAGTGTAATTTTCTACCATCTTCATAACGTTAATTAACTCATATTTCTCTAAATGCCACTCTCAATCTAGAATGTATGCTGAGAGACTTAGTCAAATTTTAGTTATTAGCAAAATTAGAAGCTGTCTTTTACTTTTGTGAATTTATTTTTATAAATATACTTCCAAAACACTCATTTAATGACAATCACTAGAGTTTATGGGCTCTGGGCCTCTGGCCTATTCCTTAATTAATATTTGCTCCAAAGTCCAAATAAAGGAAGAATCCACCAACCACGACAATCAATTGATTACATCATCACTTGCGTATTAAAAATGAATTGATGAATTGTCAGGGTTTATCAGCCATTCAAACAGGGCTTCACAGATCGAAAATACTAGGAAGCAAGCAAAGGATTTCAAGTCAACTCTTGTATTTGGGAAAATTCTCTCAGTTAATTACTTCAAACTGGACCTCGTTTACTTCCAATTTCCATACCTGAAGTCAACAACTGACAAGAGTTGGTTTATTTTAGTAAATTAACAGAGGCACTATCCTTTAACAGCTAATCTATCTTTGAAAGTTTCCGCTGAATAATCTCGCGTTAATCAATTTGTGGATCATGAGGTTCCTCTATTTTCAGAATCTCTCTTTCATCCTTATGTTTAGCCAGCTTCAATTCCACTAGTTTTCTCAGGATATGTTAATGTCTATGAGGAGGCATATTCCAAGTGTTCTGCTTCTTTCAGCTGCGGAATTTTCACTGGTATTGGCTATCCTTTTTGGACAAATGAACAGCCTGAATATTGTGGGCATCCAGGCTTCAAGCTTGATTGCCCGGGAGACAGAGCCACCATTGATATCAATTCCCAGAAGTATGATATCATCAAAATCTATTATGAAGCTCAAGTCCTGAAGATTGCAAAAGCAGATTTCATGTTGAACATTTGTCTTGTAAGCTATATCAACAGTACTTTGGATTTCAATCTCTTCGAGTACACATTCAGCGACCAAAACGCCAGCTTGCTTTACAACTGTGATCATCTGACTGAAGATCATCAGCCACTGTTACAGGAGTTTACTTGTCCGATAAATAACAGGTCCAGTAATTGTTACTTCACTGCGCCGGCAATTTCAAGTAATGATGAATTTTCAAGCAGATGCAAGATCAGTCTCTTGATTCCAGTGCTGGCATTTGCTGTTGAAAGATTTACAAATTATTTAATGACTATTGATCAAGTTATAAAAGAAGGTTTTGAGGTTAGGTGGATTATAGACCAAGAGCGATGCAGGGATTGCCTTATTTCAGGAGGGAAATGTGGATATAACAGGACTATTAATGATTTTACTTGCTTTTGCCCGTATCAACCTTCGCCAAGGACATGCTCCAGGACGCAGCCACCAGCAAACAGTGCCGCCGCTAATCCTAGTACAGCTCCAGGTATGCACACACGATACTTCTTTATTTATTGATTTATTTTTAACCGATACTTCTATATATATACTATTTTAATTTTTTCTAGTTTTTAAGTAGCTACCGAGCTAGTTATGAGAGATAAGATTGATGAGATGAACCAGCACCCTTAGCTCCAATATTATAACAAATAATTAATAATTAAGACTTTTTTTAAAAAAAAAAAAATTATACAACAGTCAGAATCCAGTAAAATTAAAGTGTACAAACAACCCAATATATTAAAGTATACTACAACTGAAGCCTAGTATAATAATAAACTCTCACAATAATCTTTCACCTTAGAGTTCAGAGGAGGCACTATAGACTAATAAAGGAGTTTTTGGTAATTAAAAATTAGGACTAGATATATGAGAAATTAAATCCTCTACATACTAATCTATACTCTGAATTTTTAATAAGCTTCTGCTATGCCGCTATTTATATGTTTTAGGGGACATTACTTTTGGGTACATCAGTCTTCAGCCAAAGCCCATTCGTTTAGGTGACATGGAAAAGCAATAGAATATGAGGAGTTTATTATTCTTCCAATTGCTTTTTTTTTTTTGTTTGCTTTTTGGTTCAACAAAAGAATTAAAAGCTTCAATCGATTCTGCAATTTCCACGTAGCTGCAAATGGGTCCAAAGCTTGTTGAAAGGGGATCGGTTAGGCCAACTTTTGTTAAAAAATTTAGCCCGATTTGCAATCCAAGATCCAACCCATATATTTATGAGTTTACCGGCAAGCCCTCTCTAAAAGTCAGAGTCAACGGCCATTGGATTTCAGTCTGGCTCTCTCGTGGAAAATTCTAATGCGTTCTTCGCCTTTAATTTATTTCTCTGTCATGGGAACTAGCTAGTCTATACGTTATAAAATTTTCTTTCGCAGCTGCTTTTCAAATTATAAAAAAATTGATTTCTTCATTGAAATGTTGCACTAGGCAATTACCTCTTCATACAAGCAAACAAAACCCATATAATCTTACCAAGTCTTTGTTTCTTCCAAAGAGATTATAGTTATACATAACCATGAGTCATCTCTTCCCTCCGCCAATTCTCAACTCTATCCTCACCTTCATGATCTGCATCTTGATTGCCGTTCCTGCATCTCATGGCGATGGCGATGGCGATGTTGACGAACAGTACATGTCATGCAACAGCTCCCACTCGTGTGGGACCTTACAGGATATCCGGTATCCATTCTGGGTACACAATATTAGGCCTCAGTTTTGTGGTCTCCGACGTTTCGAGCTCCAATGTCATGATAATGAGTATGCTACCCTACAAATCGGACATCAAAGTTTTCGAGTTTTAGAGATTAACAATACACATCCAATCATGAGAATTGTTATAGCTGATTATATAGGTAGAGATTGTCTTGAACCAATTCGGAAATCCAGTATCAGCGACCCTCTATTTAATTACACTGAGAAGGTTCGAAACCTCAGTTTATTCTATAATTGCTCCGGTGATTTCTCCTCACAGCCGGACAAAAATAAGTATAGGTGTACCTCAGAAGCTGGAGTAGTTATAAGAAGCTTTTACACGATCGACAACTATGATGACTCGCCGCTTCACAATCTTAGCAACTCATGTTCCCGTGTTATCAAAGTCCCCATACAACTGGCACATCCCAATATTCGTTATCTTACGGATGGTAGATTGATTGAGGCTCTGAATCAAGGGTTCGAAGTGAGATATGATGCGGACGATAAGCTCTGTTCGACATGTACTTCTCATCAACCTCCAGGGATATGCGGATCTAATCAGTCTTCAGATGAATTTTCGTGCCTTTATCCTCCTCGTCATGGTATGCATCTACGCCCTTCATTTTCCGTATTGTCGTTACAAATCTTTTAATCGTCAAAACTTAGGCTCGGTTTGTTTGCCAATTCATGGGGCTTTGCCGGTCCACGCTGTTTATATATTAAAAATTAGCTTTAAAAATGATTCCAAACAACTTTCACTTAGAAACTGTGTTTAGACATTCCTAAACTTTGACAATATAACTCAAGTTGAAATGAAGAAGGGCTACTGCGTAGTTTACTGGATTCCGAAATTTTATTTCTAACATTTTCCGTATTAGAGGAAATATAACACTCCTTCTTATCTTTTGAATTTTTTTTTTTTTTAGATTAAATTATAAAGAAATCTAAAACCGGCACGCAGCATAGGTACAATTGACACTAATTTAGCAAGCACAGGTGTCTGAATTTTGAGCTAATTCTAGCTAATTTAAATTTCTAGATTGTTTATTTGATTTTGAATTAGAGTTGGCACAAGTATGCACAACCATGTTTTTGCAATATGCGAATATCTTTTCTGACTCTTATTGCCTCAATTATTACTCTCAATTAGGAAATAAAATCATTAAATATAGATAGATTATTTTATTGTAAATTATGTTGAGATAACAAGATAAAAAAATTAATCATCCAAAATATTTATTCTACTTATTATTTATTATATATACACAATAAAAAAATCTATGCATACAATTTTATAAATGTATAAATAAATTTTATTCGATATTATATACATTTTAGTTATTTGTATTCTACAATAGTTTAATTAGATTACTAGCATATAATTATTTTTAAAAGCTTTAAAAATAAATTTTCTAATCTTAACTAATTCTCTTGAGAACTAATTATTTTTACAACACGATTAATGACAATTATTTTAAAAATTCCAACATTACCAAATTAGCTCTTAACTTCTAAATTACAATAATAAATATTTATAAACATGCTGTAACTTTTAAATGAAAACAATCATAGACAATGGCAAATAAGTCTTGAATTGCTTTGATCGATTAAGAAACTTCCATGTAGCTACAAATTGGACCAAAGCTTGTTAAAAGGGACCGTAGAAATGCAACTTAGGAGCCATCTGTATTTAACTAACCTCACCCGATTTGCACCAAGCCATACGTTCATTTCAGTGATTTTGGATGCAACACTCGAAAAAGTCAAGAGTCAACTCCCATCGCTTTTCTGTCTCTCTCGTGGAAAATTCTAAAGGGGCTCACCTTTAATTAATTTGTTTGTCTGAGCAACTATTTTCTGTGTTTACATAATGAAATTTCCACAGATCGCTCTCACAAATTTCATTTCAAATTTGAAATTAAGCAAATTAAACCCATATAATCTTACCAAGTCTTCGTTCACCTCAACAAGACGAAGAGACTAGTTGTACAAAATCACGAGGCATCTCTCTTCCCTCCGCCAATTCTCAACCCCATCCTTACCTTCATGATCTGCTTCTTGATTGCCGTTACTGCATCTCAAGGCGATGGCGATGTTGACGAACTGTACATGTCGTGCAACAGGCCCACTCGTGTGGAAACTTATGGGATATCCGGTATCCATTCTGGGGAAATAGTAATAAGGCCTTCGTATTGTGGTCCCAAAGGTTTCGAGTCCCAATAAATATGAGGAATATACTTATCGTACCATACAAATTAGGGGGACTATATTGAATCTGTTTAACAGTGGAGAACTTATGATAATTGTATGATTATAGAGATAAATATTAAATTTGTACTTAATGCTATAATCTGACAAATATTATCAATGCTCCATGAGGGAGCAGCTCCACCATAGCCATTACCTACAAATTAAGTTTTTAAAATGATTCCAACCATGTTTAGACACTCCTAAACTTCCACAATATTAGAGTAGTTAATTACTTAAGTTGAAATGAAGAAGGGTTACTGCATAGTTTACTAAATTCTGAATTTCTATTTTCAACATTTTCTCGTGAATTTACTATCTTTAAATCATTCTTTTATCTTTGAAAACCTTAATTTATTCTTTATTTTTGTAAGAACTAAAAAGACAAAAAAAATAAAATTCATCAACCCACTTCTATTTTTTTCTTCTTCTTTTGAACAAAAATGTGAGTAAATTATAATTTTTCAAAAGTAAAGGATTGATTTAAACATAATCAATTTACAAGGGATAATCCGAAATTTATCCTTAGTGGAATTATATGATACTGTTTCTTGTCAGTTGAATTTCTAAATTAAATTATAAAGAAATCTAAAGAGTCCTGAAATATACGTATAATTGACGCTAATTTAGCACGTACAAGTGCCTGAATTTTGAGCTAGTTCTAGCGAATCTAAATTTCTAGATTGTTTGACTTCGAATTAGAGTCAGCACATGAAGTATGCACAACCATATTATTGCAATATGCAAGTATCTGTTCTTTCTGACTGTTTTATTCCCTTGATTTATTACTCTTTCAGACAATGGCAGCCGGACATCGAGGTTTGGCATAGGTAATATAACTGATCCATTCTTTTGTTTCTTTTTTCATTTGCATTTCTAGTTGACACAATGAATAACATCATTTCCATCAACTGTCACTGGGAGAGGGCACTTTTTTTTTCCTGTGGACTAGCAGTAAAAGAAACAGATAGTTTAATGGGATATTCTATCCTAACCACATAGAGAGCATAATATTACTTAAAAAAGATTTCGAGCCCTACTCTTTTGAACGATATTACGTCGAGTCTAAAAATCTTTGTATACATACATATAATTCTTGATATGAAATAACAAAACAAAAATGAATCAAATTACTAAAAGAAACTGTGGATCCAAATGCATGTTTAGAAGAAACAGTTGTCGTGTCAATTGCTTAGTTGGCAACTGCTGGACCCACTTGCAGAGTTAGTTAAAGCCGGTTGTAACAGCAAACAGATACTGAAGCAGGGTATAGAGTTGATGACCAGAGTAATATGGCAAGATATTTTGTTATTGAATCAGAATTAGGAAGAGTCAAGTAAGACAGAATTGTTCTCTGATACAAGCTGGGTTTATCTTATAATCCCGTGTCGTCAATAAAGCTTGCTGTGGCTATTTCGTATTGCCGAAGCAAGCTAACCTTGCTGAACTACAAGTAATATCTGGTGTCTTTCTTTAATCTTTAATCAATCTTACTATTTTCAAATCGGTCTTAGGATTAATCTTGATTGACCATTCATTAAAGTTTGTTTACCAATTGATTGAAATTATTTATAAGAAAAGAAAGCATCATAAAACTATTTTAGCTACATAGATAATGACGAGTGTAGAGAATCAACTGTAGTCAGCATCTAATCAATACTTGCTTACTTTTTTTTCGGCAGCTTTAGGTGCCGGAATGATCGAATACTAATCACCTGTGCAATTATTTGTGTATTCAGAAAGAAAAGGAACTCATCAATTTTACGGACCGTCTGTTGTAGAAAGGTAACAAAGAGTGATCAAGATATTGAGGCTTTCATTAGAAATTATGGATCTCTTGCTCCCAAAAGGTACAGCTTTCCAAATGTTAAGAAAATAACTAACTCATTCAAAGACGAGCTCGGTCAAGGAGGTTATGGCCGTGTGTACAAAGGGAAGTTATCTGACGGTCGTCTTGTAGCAGTAAAGCTCCTCAATTCATCCAAAGGGAATGGACAAGAATTTATTAATGAGGTTGCAAGCATCAGTAGAACATCCCACGTTAATGTTATCACATTACTGGGTTTTTGTTTAGAGGGTAGCAAGAGAGCCCTTATATATGAGTTCATGCCTAATGGATCCCTAGAAAAATTCGTGTACAATGGGAATACTTCGAAGCCTAGTGGTCAGCACTTGGGATGGGACAAAATGTATGAAATCGTTGTAGGCATAGCGAAAGGGCTTGAATACTTGCATCGGGGGTGCAGCACAAGGATTTTGCATTTCGACATAAAACCTCAAAACATTCTCCTTGATGAAGATTTTGTTCCTAAGATCTCAGATTTTGGTCTGGCAAAACTTTGCCTTAAGAAAGAGAGCATCGTGTCGATGTTGGAGGCTAGAGGGACAATCGGCTACATTGCTCCAGAAGTTTTCAATAGAAACTTTGGAGAAGTTTCACACAAGTCTGATGTGTATAGCTACGGAATGATGATTATGGAATTGGTTGGATGCAAAAATTACCGTGATTCTGGCATTGATCATTCTAGCGAGATATACTTTCCACATTGGATTTACAAGCATGTCGAGCAGGGCAGAGAATTTAAATTGCCTGGTGTTGTGACCAGTGAGGAAAGTGAAATTGTCAAGAAGATGACTATTGTTGGTTTGTGGTGTATGCAGACTCGTCCATCGAACAGGCCGCCCATGAACAGAGTGATAGAAATGTTGCAAGAAAGCAAAGAAGCCTTGCAAATCCCACCAATGCCTTTCCTCGCTTCTCCTCCACGAGCACCAATAACATCTTCTTCCACCATTTCAACTTCGTGACATAATCATCAAATTATGCACAACAAATGAGGTTATGACATTGTAATTTGTCAAGGTTCTGATTTTTCATGCGAATCAAGTGAAGTTGAATTGCCATTTTGAAAGCTGCTCCGTTCACCATCCCCGTTGACGTGACTTTCGCAATCAAACGCCCAGAACGCAGCAGCCGGTTTTTAGGTTGGAAATCAATTTCATATGAAATTTTCTGAGAAATCAATGGTTGCTTGCGTGAACCTGAGGAGATACTCTTGAGTAATGTGTTAGATTAATTTTATATTAATCTAATATATTTAAGACCACATGAAATAAATAAAATGTGTGTGCTATTATTTAATAAGTCAATAATTAAGTGATGTATTTGAAGTTAATTAAATGGTTAAGGGTATAATTATTGTGGATTAAATGCATAGATACCAGAATTTAATAATCACTTTAATGAGGGGCTCAAGTGATTATTATCATGAATAATGTGATTGTTGGGTTTTCTAAAAGAAAATCAATAGTCACGATATTTATATAAAATGGGTTATGAATCTCTAATCATCCTTTTGTAATTACTCATAGGAGAATTCTAAACTAAAGAAAAAGAGAAGATTGGAAATTCATCTCAAAAACCACTTCACGAATCACCATGGATTAATGCAACTTCATTTCCGATAATTTAATATGGATGTTATGAAGATTTAGGTGATAACAAGTGGTATCAGAGCCCCATCCATGATTAGATTATTGAGTTATTAATATCATTTTGCTTGGAATTTTATAATTGTTATGGTTAGACCACGTTTCGGTTTTGGTTTCGGTTTTATTATTTATTTCGATTATGGTTTTATAATCTTTAAATTAAAATGATTATTGGTCTAACACTGATGATATGCTAATTAAAGCCGAAAGTCACCAAAGTGATATCTCTTGTTTAGATTAGTTTATTTGGGGTGTTAGATGTTTGTGTTTGCGTAATTCCTGCAGATGTTAATCGACCCAAAGGAAGGTTAATATTTGGCCTAATTGCACACACACTTGTGATGGTAAATTTGTGACGATTATTAAGATAACTTAATGTGAGTAATGTACTAATCCAAAGATTGGTTCATTACTTGACATAATTTATTGTCAAAATTTGATCATTGCAACAAGAGTACCATTTACAGTTAGTATTATAGTCCAAAGACTTGTTACTAATGTTGTGCTAGGTATCTTGAAATGTTATAATTTGTTTTTAAATTTTTAAAGATTATTCATTGAGTTGTTTAATGTGAGCATTATTTATATTTTATTTTTGTTCTCTATTCAGCTTTTCTATCTGCTACTTCTATATCTGCAAATATGAATAGTATCCCGGTTCTGAATGGGACTAATGTAAGGACTGGAAAGAGAATATGTTGATTCTCTTAGGCTGCATGGATCTAGACTTATCATTCAGACACCCTAAGCCGGACGACCTTACTGATGATAGTACATCTGAGGATGTGTTGTACTATGAGAAGTGGGATCGATCTAACAGGATGAGTCTTATGATCATGAAGCGCGGTGTTCCAGAAGTATTTAGGAGTGCTATAACTGATGAGGTTACAAGTGCTAGTGAGTTTCTTACCGAAATTCAGAAACGTTTTACAAAAGCGATAAAAAACAAGTATGCATTTAGCAAGCTTGATTTCAATGAAGTATAAAGGCAAAGGAAAGCGTTTGGGAGTACATCATGGAGATGTCTCATCTTGCTTAAGCTTAAGGCATTAAAACTCGACCCTATCGATGATTTGGTTGTGCATTTGATCCTTATCTCTCTAGCACAATTTAATGGTTCAAAAGTCGATTACAAAAAAGAAGTCAATCTCATAATGATTTCCTTTTGTGTGCAAAGGAAAATAGACAAGAGAAATCCGAATATGCACATGTGTAAGCACTAAGGACAAAAGAAAGAAAAATGGTGAAGATGCTACTTCTAAGGGTCCAGAGCCAAAGAAACCAAAGGCGGAGCATGTCTATTTCTTCTGCGGCAAGCCTGGACATGTGAAGAAGGAATGTCAAAAATATCACGCATGGCGCGTAAAGAAAGGTACATTCTTTACTTTGGTTTGTTCTGAAACTAATTTAGCTTAAGAAACACATAGTGGATAGATTTGCTACTCACTTTGTGTTTCACTGAGGGTTACTGAGCTACCCATTTGCCAAGTGATCTTTGAAAAGCGCATTTATGTAGGAGATGGCAAAACGGTAGAAGTTGAAGCAATTGGGCATTTTAGATTACTTATGAAAACTAGTTGTTATTTGGATTTGTTAGATACTTTTGTTGTTCCGTCTTTTAGACGGAATTTGATTTCAGTCTCTGTTTTGGACAAATCTGGTTATTTTTGTTCATTTGTAAACAAACAATTTAGTTTATCTATCAATTCTAATGTTGTTGGAACCGGTTTGCTTAATGCTTATGACAATCTATATTTACTAGACATTGTTTCAAGTTATAATGAAAACCTGCATTTTAGTTCAAGAGGTACAAAGCATAAATTAGAGAAAGAAAATTCAGCCTCATTATGGCACAAATGCTTAGGTCACATCTCTAAAGCTAGACTTGAGCGATTAGTGTCTGATGAGATTTTAGGATCTCTTGATTTTACAGACCTTGATGTTTGTATTGAGTGTATCAGGGGAAAACAAACCAAAAGTAAGAAATTAGGAGCCTACAGAACATCAGACGTCTTAGAATTAATTCATACAGATATCTGTGGACCATTCTCTACAGCTACTTGGAATGGTCAACAATATTTCATTACATTCATAGACGACTATTCAAGATATGACTATATATTCTTGATTCATGAAAAATCACAGTCTTTGGATGTGTTCAAAACGTTTAAAGTCGAAGTTGAGTTACAACTCAACAAAATGATTAAAAATGTCAGGTCTGACCGTGGTGGTAAATACTACGGTAGATATGATGGTTCAGGAGAACAACATCCAGGACCGTTTGCTAAATACCTAGAGGAATGTGGAATTGTCCCTCAATATACTATGCCAGGATCGCCTAGCATGAACGGTGTATATGAGAGACGAAACCGCACTCTTAAAGATATCGTAAGGAGTATGATCAATCATTCTACTTTATCAGAATCACTCTGGGGTGAAGCACTAAAAACAACAGCTTATATCCTAAATCGAGTGCCAACTAAAGCGGCTGCTAAAAAACCTTATGAGCTTTGGACGGGTCGAAAGCCTAGTCTAAACCATTTACATATTTGGGGATGTCCAGCTGAAGCGAGGCCTTATAGACCTCGTGAAAGGAAATTGGATTCCAAAGCGTAACTTTGTTGGCTATCAGGAAGCGATCAAGGGTTTTAAGTTTTATGATCGACAAGGTCAATTTTGAGGCGAATTCTACTTTCTTTGAGGATGTTGAGTTTGGGGAGAAATCGGTAAGAAACATTGTCTTTGAAGAGGAAGAGGATCCTTGCTTTTGACAATGTACAAGTTTTCCTTTTGTCATTGATCATGAAGTAAATTCGGATCATCAGCCATCTGACAATATTATTCAACCCCAGCATCAACATGAGATGATTATTCCTGAGGAACAAACTCAACAACCTCAAGAGCCTGTGCAATTAAGACGATCCACAAGAGAAAGGAGAAATGTTATTCCGAATGATTATATAGTATTTCTTGAGAACATGAGGATGGCGGAGTGATGGAAGTTGACCCAATCAACTTTCATCAAGCCATGCAAAGCTCCAATTCTCATAAATGTATCGAAGCCATGAATGAAGAGTACAAGTCAATGCAAGACAATAAAGTTTGGGAACTTATCTCATTACCTTCCAGTGCGAAGCCCATTGGTTGTAAATGGATATTTAAAACCAAAAAAGATTCAAATGGTAATGTGGAAAGGTATAAAGCATGTCCTATAGCTAAAGGCTTTACTCAAAAGGAAGGAATTGACTATAAATATATTTTCTCTCCGGTTTCTACGAAAGACTCTTTTAGGACAATTATGGCACTTGTTGCACATTTTGATCTTGAGTTACATCAGATGGATGTTAAGACTGCTTTTCTTAATGGTGACATTGAGGAAACAATTTATATGGTACAACCAGAAAACTTTGTGTTGGGAGACCCAAAGAGAATGGTTTGTAAGCTAACCAAATCCATTTATGGGCTCAAACAAGCTTCTCGTCAGTGGTACTCTAAGTTTCATCAAATAATTATCTTATATGGTTTTGAGGCAAATGTTATTGATGAATGTGTGTATCACAAGTTCAGTGGGAGTAAACATATATTCCTGGTTTTATATGTTGATGACATATTGCTTGCCACAAATAATATAGGCATACTGCATGACACCAAGAGTTTTCTATCAAAACATTTTGAGATGAAAGATCTTGGTGATGCCTCATTTGTTTTAGGAATCGAGATACATCGGGATCGTTCTCGGGGTATTCTGGGATTGTCACAAAGGAACTATATCGATAAAGTTTTGAAAAGGTTTGGCATGCAAAACAGTAAACCAGATGACACCCTTGTCGCCAAAGGAGATAAATTCAGCCTTAGTCAATGCCCTAAGACCAATCTTGAAATCCAGGAAATGGAGAAGATTCCTTATTCTTCAGCTATAGGGAGTCTTATGTATGCTCAAGTATGTACGCGTCCAGATATTGCGTTCATAGTTGGCATGTTGGGCAGATATTTGAGCAATCCCGAGATGGATCATTGGAAAGCAACTAAACGGGTTGTGAGGTACTTACAGAGAACAAAGGAGTACATGCTCACATATAGGAGGTCGGATCAGTTAGAGATCATTGGGTATTCCGACTCTGATTTTGCTGGATGCCAAGACAGCAGAAGATCCACATCAGGCTATATTTACCTGTTGGCTGGTGGAGCAATTTCTTAGAGATCCGCGGAACACTTGTAACCGACTATGGCAGCAGAGTTTGTAGCATGTTATGAGGCATCCAATCAAAGAATATGGTTGCGTAATTTTGTCACTGGGCTGCGCATTCTAGAGGGTGTAGAAAGACCGCTCAAGATATTTTGTGACAATAAGTCAGCAGTTTTATATTCCAACAACAACAGGAGCTCTACAAAGTCAAAACACATTGACATCAAGTTCCTTGTTGTGAAGGAAATAGTGCAGAGTGGATAAATATCTATAGAGCACATTGGGACAAACTCTATGATAGCGGATCCGCTCACTAAAGGACTACCACCTAAAGTCTTTCATGAGCACACTGCTTGTATGGGTGTGATTTTACTTGAGGATATTCAGATTTAGTGGGAGTTTGTATAATTACTAAATGTGACTTTTAGATTTTGATTATATTATTCGGATTATTTTCTGCAGAAATAAAGTATTTCAGTTCCTTACACTCTGTTGGACTAACTTAAGTTTAGATCTCAATAAAGTAAATTAGGACCAGTTGGGAATAGACATGTTTAGATCACATTGCATGTAATTTCCATGCTATGCATCCACAATTGATCTATGTCATGTAACTATATTGATATATGTGACCATGGATGGTTGAGTTACGATTAATGTAACAAAGACCGCTATGATCCAATACCAATGTGGTTATTGAACTAGATTGTTCAGATATACCCTAAGGACATCATAGCAATTTTATAAGCTCATTAAGTTAGACACATTTCAGTTTTCATTTGTGGTCCAGTGGAAGATTGTTAGATTAATTTTATATTAATCTAATATATTTGGGGCCACACATGAAATAAATAAAATGTGTGTGCTATTATTTAATAAGCCAATAATTAAGTGATCTATTTGAAGTTAATTAAATGGTTAAGGGTATAATTATTGTGGATTAAATGCATATATACCAGAATTTAATCATCACTTTAATGAGGGGCTCAAGTGATTATTATCATGAATAATGTGACTGTTGGGTTTTCTAAAAGAAAACCAATAGTCACGATATTTATATAAAAGGGGTTATGGTCCCCAATCTCTCGAATCATCCTTTGTAATTCTCTAATCCTCTCAGAGAGAATTCTAAACTAAAGAAAAAAGAGAAGATTAGAAGTTCATCTCCTACACTCAAGAATCACTACGAATCACCATGGATTCAGGTACGCTTCCGCTTTCGTATTTCTTAGTAATTTAATTTGGATGTTATGAAGATTTAGGTGATAACATAATGGTCTAATAAGCTACATTCTTTGATGAATTGTACGAATACTTGGCACTGTCTGATTAAGTCGTAGTTGCAAAAATATTTGGTATTGACTGGAAGTTAGGAAAGTGTACCGCGTGTCCAATTACTTACCATATATGATTTAGAGAAGAACTTGTGCGGACTGGGCACATTGTCCGTCCTTTGAGATGGCAGGTGTGATGGATTTCGTCGGTCAGACCCAAAATATCATATCCATTAAAATTAAAAAAAAATTGTCCCATTGTGAACCAAATAACAGGCCGTCAGAGCGAGGGCTAGAGTGGTACCCTTCTCAATATCAGTTTTCTTTATGATTTATGTTTAAGTTTCGTTATAAACAATTTTTGATAAAAATGATTTTGGTCGTGAGAAAGAGTACAAAGCACACTTTGCTATGAAAATACTTGTCGGGTTAAGACGAATTGACCAACACTTTAGAGCCCAAACTCAGCTATTTTTCAGATATTATCGATGGTTAAAATCTTTTGACCATAGAAAGAATTTCTAAGATGTTACTGATGGTTAAAATCTTTTGAAGATAAAACAGGGAAACAAAATTGTAGTTTTTCCCACAATTATCTTTCTCCCTAGATTTGCTAGCATTAATTAGTATTCTTCAATAGCAGTAAGTTATTGTCCTCAGAACCCAATAACTATTTCTCCTTAAAGAACAAAATCCAACCTTAGTTGAACTGTATAATGGTCTAGTCCCTACTCCACACACTCGAAGAGATTCGTATCCTATAATCATATCTCTATTATTATAGTGATTGTTTATTGCTCCCTCTATTTAACATTAATACAAAGTCTATCATCAAAGCGGATCAGGGATTCAGGATTCCAAATAAGGAAAGATATTAAAAAAAAAACATAAAACATATCAAATCAAGGTAAATCGGTAATATAAATATAGTCATATTTTCGAAAATAAGAGCGAGCCCATTTTGAGATCAAGCCCTCCTAGCGCAGCGTAAAAGATGTCAACAATTTCTCCCTTTTATCTTCCTTTTTCAAGAATGTCTTTTTTATTTTTCTTGAAACCATGGATCAACTTATTTTACTCTACAAATTTATCATGTATTTGTATTTTGTTCTCAATAACAAATCAAACCATATTTTCATCTTTTGTTTTTATTCGCCACCACTCAACACTGGCTTTGGTTCATAATAAATTTTTGAAAACAAGAGTGAATCTAACCATACAACCACTTTGAAGATAAGTTTTCTACTCGAATTTGTGCCCAAACCATAAAAAAAAATGAAGAACCAGTTTTTTTTCTTCTTTTTTTTTTTTTAGGGGAAACCTTTAAACAAGTATTTGACTGTAAGATTATTGTTGTTTCATTTGCTTCTAACTTCGAAGAACCAGTTTTTTGGATTATTTACGGCTTTTAAAGTGCATATTTATTTGGCCATTTATTCGGGTAAGTATAGTTGTTCTCATCAGTACCCCCTTTTTTTCCTCATATATATCCAAGCTATAATATGTTTTTCTTTTGTGTACTATATATATGTTCATTTCCTTTGTCTTTCCTACAATTGTTTTTTCCCCTTGTTAAGTAAAAACACTTCGATTTCTTTTTCCCTGATTTTGTTGTATTTGGATTTGGAGATAGATATATTGTAGAGGTACGTTTTCTTGAGTTACTTTCTTCACTCGTAAAAGGTTTTATAATTTTTTTTTTTAACTTGAGATATTCTAGTATTCTTTATATTCCATAATTGTTATGTAAACTCTGTGTGATTTGAGTTTGGTGGATATTACCGAGCTTCTGTCATTATTGTTATTCAATTTAAAATTAAAAGGTGAAAATAATTTATGGTGCAATTGAAATCAAAATTAATTAGGTTGTAACTAATTTCCACGTTATGATTTTTTTCTTATTTTTAATAATAAAAGATGAGGCCCAACATGAAATAAAGAGTCATTTTTTGCCACATAAAAAATATAAAGCACTAACAGAACAATATTACGTGACAGGCATTACTAATATATGTCATCTATAAATTTATTACAATATATGACATTTAAAACTTTAGCAAAATTTCAGTGGTGGTGAATGAAGTATTTTCTAAACTTACGTGAAACTTTAATGGGTAGGAATATTTACACCTCATTATTTGTGTAAGAGTGATAATCTGATAAACTTATTAATTAATGAAAATATAAAATAATGAAATAAATCATGTAATATTTAATTCAACGAATTAACGCCACATCATTTATAAAATAAATAAGACATTACTCTTTTAATAACCCACGTTTAAAAGATATTTACAATAAATTCATATCATTTCTAATAAATACAAATTAATAAAAATATTTATATAATTAATCAATTAAATCATTCTTATATTTTTTTCGTATTTAGTTTTTTTTACAATTAAAGTTACTTTAATATAA
Source organism: Citrus cavaleriei (assembly GCA_030448925.1). Lineage (NCBI taxonomy): Eukaryota > Viridiplantae > Streptophyta > Magnoliopsida > Sapindales > Rutaceae > Citrus > Citrus cavaleriei. The sequence goes on from JAUJEN010000636.1 coordinate 27,756, forward strand.
ATTTTATTTAATTATTTTACTTTATGACATAAAATTACCTAATTGCCTGAAAAAATATGTGTTCTTATATCTCATACTTTAATACTTAATTTATGACTTATAATCTGAGGCTATGCTTGGGAGTTAGGACTAAGAGTGAGATTAAACTAATTTTGAGATTAAATATTTATCCCATGTTTGGCAACTTCCCTTGGATTGGATTAGAGAGGAGACTAATTCAAATTTAATCCTTAAATCATGGGATTAGCAATCCCAATTTATAAGTGAGTTTAGATAGAATTAGAATAAAAAAAAATATCTGTTTATAATATTTCTTTCATATATAAAACCATTTTTTATTTGTTACTTAAAATTTAATTAACCAATTAATTCTTTTATTCATGATTTACTTGAACTTTGTTTTATATTTATTTTTATAGTCTAATTAAATTGGTAATTTTAGTTCAATAAAATTAACTATTTAGTAATTTATTAGAGTAGCTGATTGTATTAAATTTAATAATCACTAATACAATATTAAAAATAATCGTGAAAGCTAATAGTACCAGCAATTAATTGATTATATATATATTATTTGCCAACTTTTGATAAAATAAAATATATCAATAAAAAATTAATTATATTTTTAAATAGTTTTACTAATTTATAGTTATTTATTATAATTATAACTACCCAATAACTAATTTAAAATATATCTAATGTTCTTAATAATTAACTTTAAACTAATTTTAATAATTACTCTTAAATATTCATAAATAGTTTTTTATTTAAATATAATTTAACATTGTCCAATCTGATATTGTACCAAATATATGACAATATTGTATAATCCAACTTAATTTAATCTAATCGAATCTAGTCCGATCATAATATTTAGTCTAATCTAATTTTGTGTGCCAAATATAACCTAACTTTTTAAATGAAATATAATAATTTTTGATATTTTACATGAGAATAACATAGATTTGACAGTCTAATAATTTACATGAGTATTGTCTCATAAAGACATTATGCTAGTTTAATTAAAAGTTAGCATTCATATAATAAAGTAAAATTGGCCATTTAAAAACAATGAATTTTGTATAAAATAAAAAGAATGTTGGAATTAAAGTAAATTTTTGGTATTTTTACGTTTTAAGAGTAAAATAATCAATTTAAATTTAGGTTAAAGCAATCTTAGTAGTCAAATATGATAAAAAATCTATGTCACAAAAAAATAAATTAAGATGTCACAAAACCAAATTAAGATAAATTTAATTGATTAATTCTTTCGAATTTTTCTTTATTTAAAATTTTTTAAAATAATATGTACTTTTTGTTATTATCTTTTAGAAGTTGGAGTTACAGAATTTGTAGGGTAGAATATCACCAGCCCACTTTAATTTGCCTGTAAATATCTTATGTAATTACATTTTGTGCGTGGAACAAATATCCCTCCTATTCAACTTTAATTTACCCGTAAATATCTTATATAATTTTATTGGTGGAACAAATTTATCCGTCTCGTAATTGTGTACAATATACATATTAGTAATTTAAAAAAAAAAGTTAGAGATGATAACGTGTACCGTATATTTTGCATAATTACGCAGCATGATCTTCCTTTGCTTGGCCATATCTTCCTCAATTTCATTAAAAGCATCTAAGAGTATCCTGTAAATCAATTTCTACCCTCGAAGCATATCTGCGGAATCAATGTTTCATCTGAAAATCAAATTAATAACCATCTTATAATAAACAGCTGCAAAAATAAATTCTGAAATTCAAAATTAATTCGTTATACGCAAGGAATTAACCTTTGAACTGCTTCCGTAAAGAGGCTGAATTCTTCAACTGTACCATGCGCGTCATAAGATCGTTAGTATTAGTTTTAGGAAAATTATCGTTCTTTTTTTTTTTTATATAACCACTATTTATATATTTTTTCATTTTTTTTTCATTAACACTTATTAAATAATTTTAATAAAATGATAATTTTACCCCTAAATAAATTAAAAGACTATTTTATCTTATAAAAACTTTTAAAATTAAAAATTATAATTATAAAAATATCCCTAAATTTAATTAAAAATAAATCCCAAATAGAGGTGCTCAACTGATTTTTACTAAATTTAGATTTTACAAAATTTTAATAATTATTTTTATTAAAAATTATAATTTTACAAAATTTTAATAAAAATAAATGAATTTATTTATTAAAAAAATATAATTTTGTAAAATTTTATTAAAATAACTGAATTTATTTCTTAAAAGAATAAATCCTAAAATTTTAATAATTTATGGGATTTTTATTAAATCCCAAAATTTTGCAATTATTTTTATAATTATAATTTTATATTAAAATAATTTTTATTAAAAATAAAAATTTTAATTTTGGGATTTATTTTTATTAAATTTAGGGATTTTTTTATCATTATAATTTTTTATTTTTTAAAGTTATTATAAAATAAAATGGTCTTTTAATTTCTTTGGGGTAAAATTGTCATTTTATTAAAATTATTTAATAGTGTTAATGTATGAAAAGATATGTTAATTTTTAGTATAACATAAGACAAAATAAATGTGGAATGATAATTTCTGTTTTATTCCAAATGCCTAGTGGGGCTCAATATGTCTCCAAACCCCAAAATAAAATTCCACTAATCTATCTCTGTTAAGATAATATAATTGGATTGATTAATACTGATCAAATCTGTTAGTAAGATTAGTACAACTGCTGACATGTCAGCTGAGTCAGGAAAGTTAATTACATTGTTGAGAGTTTGTTAAAGCGAAGTTACTTAGCTTAACAAATTGTACAGACTCATGCTGATGGTCTGTAGAATGTTCAAGATCCAAGTATATATGTAAATGTAATCAGTAAATGCAATAGATTCTAAGCACTAAGATTCAGTTTTATTCACAAAAATCAGTTCAATTTTCTCTGTATGTTCTTCTCATTTTCTCAGCTTCCAAACACAAACCCAGTCTTTAACTTCGTGTAACATTCAATAGTTATACATTTATAATTTCTAGCTATTAGGCATTTTGTTCATCTCTGACTTTCTTCGATATAATATTAATTTTTGCATTGTCCTCCCTTAATAAGATATCTAAATATCGTATTATGGATTAGATCAGTACTATATAACATTAGTAAAATATATTTTATCTAATTTGAACTTAGTAAATGTGCAAAAGGATCTATATCTATATCTATATCTAAATATCTATATAAAGTTGGGATTACAAGAGGTGATGTGGCATCACCATTTCTCATCTTCTCATATTCTCTATTATCTAATAAATTGGTTGAAATTAAAAAATAATTACATTACAAAATATTAAAAATAAAAAATAATTATTAGATTATAAATGATTACATGTCTTTTCCTTTTTCTATTTAAATTCAACAATATGTAACCATTAATAATAATTAATTATAAGTCTTGAAACATTCATTTATTTTATTATGCCAACAATTAAATTTTAGTGGCTTAAAATACATCAATTAATTAATATAGGAAGGAAGAGAGGTTCTTTCATCTTCCCTCAATAATGCCACTAGGGTCTAAGTTTAATTTTAATAATTTTAATGTCTCTTCCTCTTTCTATTTAAATCCAACAATGTGTAACCATTAATAATAATTAATTATAAGTATTTTGAAACATTCATTTATTTTATTATGCTAGCAATTAAACTTTAGTGGCTTAAAATACATCAATTAATTAACATAGGAAGAGAGGTTCTTTCATCTTCCTTCAACAATCCTAATTTTAATGCCATAATCCCATATTTAATTATGCAATCTTTTATTTAGTGCCTTTTGACTTCTTCAAATTTTATTATGCTAGCAATTAAACTTTAGTAGCTTAAAATACATTAATTAATTAACATAGGAAGATAAGTTCTTTTATTTTCCCTCAACAATGCCACTAGGGCCTAATTCTTCTTATTCTAAATTTAAATTTTATTTGCTTGCTATCATTAGCAACACAAGTCGATTATGATGCAACTGCCATTATAATTAATGGAGAACGACGAGTTATCTTCTCTGGTGCAATTCACTATATCCTCGGAGCACTCCACAAGTACTGCATGCAAATAATTAATTTACAATTTCTGAAATCACTTGCACTTTCACATTTTCTTCTTCTTTTAACCAAAAAAAAAAAAAGGCTACTTTGCTGCGAAAATATTATCTTAATTGTTTTTGTTCCTAACAAGCCAAACATGATCCCACATTCAAAACGGTGCGCTTTCATGTTTAGGAAAAATCATGGGCAATATTTTTGGATCAAATAGCATTGTTATTTTTTAAATATGCAAATTTGATATGATTTATTTCTATATGCGTTGTATTTGTGCAGATGTGATCTTATACGTAGGGTGGAGGGCTCGATGCAATTGAAACTTATATTTTGTGGAATGCTCATGAGTCTTAGCGTCGCCATGTGTCAACTATTATTATTATTATTATGTGCGATATTTATTATTATTGAAATAAACATACAAAATTAATTTGTTTAATCTTCCTTTTGAGAAGAGATTAGTATGATTTCTCAAGAAATTTAAATTTTATCAATTTTTTAATTTTTAATTTAATATTTTCAAAGCCGCGCTAAGCGCGGTTCTATTTCCTAGTATATATATAAAGTTGGGACTTGAGGAGGTGATATGGCATCACCATTTCTCATCATCTCATATTCTCTATTTTCTAATAAATTGGTTGAAATTAAAAAATAATTACATTATAAAATATTAAAATAGAAGATAATTATTGTATTATAAATGATTACATGTCTTTTCCTCTTTCTATTTAAATTCAACAATATGTAACCATTAATAATAATTAATTATAAGTCTTGAAACATTCATTTATTTTATTATGCCAACAATTAAATTTTAGTGGCTTAAAATACATCAATTAATTAATATTAATATATGAAGAAAGGTTCCTTCATCTTCCCTCAACAATGTCATTAGACCCTAATTTTAATGTCGTAATCCCATATTTAATTATTCAATCTTTTGTTTAGTGCATTTTGGCTTCTTCAAACTCCATAAACATTAAATATTTAAGATTTGTGGCATCATTATTTCTCATCTTTTTATATTCTCTATTATCTAATATATTGTTGAGATTAAAAAATAATTACATTTCTATATATCTATATCTATATATCTATATAAAGCTAGGACTTGAAGAGGTGATGTGGCATCACCATTTTGCTTCTTTATATATTCTCTATTATCTAATAAATAGAGAATTTTTTTTAGATTTGGCTTTTCATCTTCTCATAATTAATTTGATTGTATTTAACTCATTTAATAAATAGTAACTTTATTAATATATATCATTCCTCATCTTTTTATATTTGCTATTATCTAAAATATCTAAAATATTGGTGGATATTCTTTGTACTTTTTTTTCTCTTTCTATTTAAATTCAACAATATGTAATCATTAATAATAATTAATTATAAGTCTTTTGAAACATTTATTTATTTATTTTATTATGCTAGCAATTAAACTTTAGTGGCATAAAATACATGAATTAATTAACATAGGAAGAGAGGTTCTTTCATTTTCCCTCAACAATGCCACTAAGGCCTAATTTTAATGTCATAATCTCATATTTAATTATGCAACCTTTTGTTGAGTGTCTTTTGGCCTCTTCAAAATTTATTATGCTATCAATTAAACTTTAGTGCCTTAAAATACATCACCTAATTAACATAGGAAGGGATGTTCTTTCATCTTCCCTCAACCTCATCTTTTTATATTCTCTATTATCTAAAATATTGGTGGATATTCTTTGTACATATTTCTTCCTCTTTCTATTTAAATCCAACAATATGTAACCATTAATAATAATTAATTATAAGTCTTTTGAAACATTCATTTATTTTATTATGCTAGCAATTAAACTTTAGTGGCTTAAAATACATGAATTAATTAACATAGGAAGAGAGGTTCTTTCATCTTCCCTCAACAATGGCACTAGGGCCTAATTTTAATGCCATAATCTCATATTTAATTATGCAACCTTTTGTTGAGTGCCTTTTGGCTTCTTCAAATATATATGTGTATATATATATAAAGTTGGAATTAGAGGAGGTGATGTGGCATCACCATGCTATGACAGAGGATTTCGTGCTTGATGATAAGTATGTGATACCAAAGGACGGGAGTGTGAATTTCATGGTGGCCGACATGGGTTGGGATCCGAAAGTTTGGGAGGATCCAATGGGATTTCAGCCCGAGAGGTTTTTGAATGATCACGATCAAGATTTTGACACAACGGGGAGTAGGGAAATTAAGATGATGCCATTTGGAGCTGGCAGGAGAATCTGCCCCGGTTTTGGTTTGGCTATGCTTCATTTGGAGTATTTTGTGGCTAATTTGGTTTGGAATTTTAAGTGGAAGGCTGTGGATGGTGATGAGGTTGATTTGACTGAGAAGCAAAAGTTACCGTTGTGATGAAGAATCCATTGCAGGCTTTTCTTTCTCCTAGAATTAGATAAGAACATAACTCACCTTATTATTATTAGTATTATTACGCATTTAAAAATTAAGAATCCATTGCAGGCTCTTCTTTCTGGGACTTGACTGACGTTGGTGCTTTAAGAAGTCAAACATCGAATGGCAAGACTCAAGAGAGCATGAGTAACTTGTGTGCCGCTCTTTCCCAAGTGTCCTGCGTATTATCATTACACGACTATCGGAAGAAAAATGAAACCCAATGTAATTAATGACGGGCCATATGATTATTAGGACAAGTTGCTCATAGATTTTGCGAATCTTAATGTTTCCGAGCTCCCCCATTGGGAAGAAATTTTTCACTCTTCAGGTCAAATAAAGTTGGGAAAACACAATTGGAGAAAATCACGGTGTAATTTCAACTTGGGAAAGAATGGTAGCTTTACTCTTGGAAACATACTCAGCACCGAACAGGTGGTTTTAGTGGTAAAATTATTTGAGTTAGAACAAAACATTCTAAATCTTTTTATTTGAAGAGTCACGTTAATAAGAGTATTACTCTAATAATTTTTTTTAAATGCTTACTTATTTATTTATGTGGTAAATAGAAGAGTGAAAAGGTAAACACTCTTTCAAAAAACTCTTCAAATAAAAAATAAATTTATTCCATCAAGACAATAGCAATTATAGCACTTATTTCTGTTTTATAATAATAAGATTTAAAAAAATAACAATATAATATTATCTTAAAGGCTCCAACTAAGATTTTTCAAAGGAAACAACACTTCTCATTGTTTAATATTGAAGAGAGAGGATGACACTTTCATTCGAACTTTTGGTACCGCTTTAAGAGTTTTAAAAGGCTCTTAAAAACGAGATTCTTATTCTTTGAACAAGATTATTATTCTTTCTTTTCAATATTGAGAAGTGGCTTCACCTTCTTCAAATAATATTATACTACTTTTTATATCATTATTATTGAGAGAGAGAAAGAAGTATTATGAGTAAATTATTAAAAAAATAGAGGGTAGTTAAATTTGATGAAAGAATAATTTGATTAAAATCATATTAAAATTATTTATGCGGAATTTGTCTTTTAAGCTTCGCGAAGTGCGGTTCTATTTCCTAGTATATATATAAAGCTGGGACTTGAGGAGGTGATGTGGCATCACCATTTCTCATCATCTCATATTCTCTATTATCTAATAAATTGGTTTAAATTAAAAAATAATTACATTACAAAATATTAAAATAGAAGATAATTATTAGATTATAAATGATTACATGTCTTTTCCTCTTTCTATTTAAATTCAACAATATGTAACCATTAATAATAATTAATTATAAGCCTTGAAACATTCATTTATTTTATTATGCCAACAATTAAATTTTAGTGGCTTAAAATACATCAATTAATTAATATTAATATATGAAGGAATGTTCATTCATCTTCCCTCAACAATGCCATTAGAGCCTAATTTTAATGTCATAATCCCATATTTAATTATTGAATCTTTTGTTTAGTGCATTTTGGCTTTTTCAAACTCCATAAACATTAAATATTTAAGATTTGTGGCATCATTATTTCTCATCTTTTTATATTCTCTATTATCTAATATATTGGTTGATATTAAAAAATAATTACATTACAAAATATTAAAAAAATATATCTATATCTATATCTATATATCTATCTATATATATATATATAAAGCTAGGACTTGAGGAGGTAATGTGGCATCACCATTTTGCTTCTTTGTATATTCTCTATTATCTAATAAATAGAGAATTTTTTTTTAGATTTGGCTTTTCATCTTCTCATAATTAATTTGATTGTATTTAACTCATTTAATAAATAATAACTTTATTAAAATATATCATTCCTCGTCTTTTTATATTTTCTATTATCTAAAATATTGGTGAATATTCTTTGTACTTTTTTTTTCCTTTCTATTTAAATTCAACAATATGTAATCATTAATAATAATCTATCTATATCTATATCTATATCTATCTATCTATATCTATATATCTATATATATCTATATATATATATAGATAGATTATTATTAATTAACATAGGAAGAAAGGTTCTTTCATTTATAAAGCTATGACTTGAGGAGGTGATGTGGCATCACCATTTTGCTTCTTTGTATATTCTCTATTATCTAATAAATAGAGATTTTTTTTTTTAGATTTGGCTTTTCATCTTCTCATAATTAATTTGATTGTATTTAACTCATTTAATAAATAGTAACTTTATTAATATATATCATTCATCATCTTTTTATATTTTCTATTATCTAAAATATTGGTGGATATTCTTTGTACTTTTTTTTTCTCTTTCTATTTAAATTCAACAATATGTAATCATTAATAATAATTAATTATAAGTTTTTTGAAACATTTATTTATTTTATTATGCTAGCAATTAAACTTTAGTGGCTTAAAATACATGAATTAATTAACATAGGAAGAAATGTTCTTTCATTTATAAAGTTAGGACTTGAGAAGGTGATGTGGCATCACCATTTTGCTTCTTTGTATATTCTCTATTATCTAATAAATAGAGAATTTTTTTTAGATTTGGTTTTTCATTTTCTCATAATTAATTTGATTGTATTTAACTCATTTAATAAATAGTAACTTTATTAATATATATCATTCCTCATCTTTTTATATTTTCTATTATCTAAAATATTGGTGGATATTCTTTGTACTTTTTTTTCTCTTTCTATTTAAATTCAACAATATGTAATCATTAATAATAATTAATTATAAGTCTTTTGAAACATTTATTTATTTTATTATGCTAGCAATTAAACTTTAGTGGCTTAAAATACATGAATTAATTAACATAGGAAGATAGGTTCTTTCATTTTCCCTCAACAATGCCATTAAGGCCTAATTTTAATGCCATAATCTCATATTTAATTATGCAACCTTTTGTTGAGTGTCTTTTGGCTTCTTCAAAATTTATTATGCTATCAATTAAACTTTAGTGCCTTAAAATACATCACCTAATTAACATAGGAAGAGAGGTTCTTTCATCTTCCTTCAACCTCATCTTTTTATATTCTCTATTATCTAAAATATTGGTGGATATTCTTTGTACATATTTCTTCCTCTTTCTATTTAAATCCAACAATATGTAACCATTAATAATAATTAATTATAAGTCTTTTGAAACATTTATTTATTTTATTATGCTAGCAATTAAACTTTAGTGGCTTAAAATACATGAATTAATTAACATAGGAAGAGAGGTTCTTTCATCTTCCCTCAACAATGCCACTAGGGCCTAATTTTAATACCATAATCTCATATTTAATTATGCAACTTTTTGTTGAGTGCCTTTTGGTTTCTTCAAATTTTATTATGCTAGCAATTAAACTTTAGTGCCTTAAAATACATCAACTAATCTATCTATCTATATATATATATAAAGTTGGGACTACAAGAGGTGATGTGGCATCACCATTTCTCATATTCTCATATTCTCTATTATCTAATAAATTGGTTGAAATTAAAAAATAATTACATTACAAAATATTTAAAATAGAAAATAATTATTAGATTATAAATGATTACATATCTTTTCCTCTTTCTATTTAAATTCAACAATATGTAACCATTAATAATAATTAATTATAAGTCTTGAAACATTTATTTGTTTTATTATGCCAACAATTAAATTTTAGTGGCTTAAAATACATCAATTAATTAATATGGGAAGGAAGGTTCCTTCATCTTCCCTCGACAATGCCATTAGAGCCCAATTTTAATGTCATAATCCCATATTTAATTATTCAATCTTTTGTTTAGTGCCTTTTGGCTTCTTCAAACTGTATAAACATTAAATATTTAAAATTTGTGGCATCATTATTTCTTCCTCTTTCTATTTAAATCCAACAATATGTAACCATTAATAACAATTAATTATAAGTCTTTTGAAACATTCATTTATTTTATTATGCTAGCAATTAAACTTTAATTGCTTAAAATACATCAATTAATTAACATAGGAAGAGAGTCTCTTTCATCTTCCTTCAACAATGCCATAAGGGCCTAATTTTAATGCCATAATCTCATATTTAATTATGCAACCTTTTATTTAGTGTCTTTTGGCTTCTTCAAATTTTATTATGCTAGCAATTAAACTTTAGTGGCTTAAAATACATTAATTAATTAACATAGGAAGAGAGGTTCTTTCATCTTCCCTCAACAATGCCACTATGGCCTAATTCTTCTTATTCTAAATTTAAGTTTCATTTGCTTGTCATCATCAGCAACACAAGTCGATTATGATGCAACTACCATTATAATTAATGGAGAACGACGAGTTATCTTCTCTGGTGCAATTCATTATATTTTCGCAGCAGTCCACAAGTACTGTATGCAAATAATTAATTTATAATTTCTCAAATCACTTGCACTTTCACATTTTCTTCTTCTTTTAACTAAAAAAAAAAGCTACTTTGCTGCGAAAATATTATCTTAATTTTTTTTCCTAACAAGCCAAACATGATCCCACATTCAAAACGGTGCGCTTTCATGTTTAGGAAAAATTATGGGCAATATTTTTGGATCCAACAGCATTGTTATTCTTTAAATATGTAAAAGTTGATATGATTTATTTCTATACGTATTTGTGCAGATGTGATTCTTATAAAAGGATGGAGGGCTCGATGCAATTGAAACTTATATTTTGTGGAATGCTCATGAGCCTCAGCGTCGTCAGGTGCCAATTATTATTATTATTATTATTATTATTATTATTATTATTATTATTATTATTATTATTATGTGCGATAGTTATTATTATTATGTGCGATAGTTATTATTATTATGTGCGATAGTTATTATTATTGAAATAAACATACAAAATTAACGTGTTTAATCTTCCTTTTGAGAAGAGATCAGAACGATTTCTTAGGAAATTTGAATTTCATCAAATTTTTAATTTTTAATTTGATATTTTCAAAGCCGCGCGAAGTGCGGTTCTATTTCCTAGTATATATATAAAGTTGGGACTAGAGGAGGTGATGTGGCATCACTATTTCTCATCTTCTTGTATTCTCTATTATCTAATAAATTGGTTGATATTAAAAAAATAATTACATTACAAAATATTAAAAATAAAAAATAATTATTAGATTATAAAAGATTATATGTCTCTTCCTCTTTCTATTTAAATTCAATAATATGTAACCATTAATAATAATTAATTATAAGTCTTCAAACATTAATTTATTTTGTTATGCCAACACTTTGAAGTTTTCTTCTGTTTCTAATTGTTTTATTGGGTAATTGATGGCGGTACTGCCACTTTTTAACTTCCATTTTCATGGTAAAAACCATATGATATCATTACCTTGGTCATTTTAAGTTCTAGTATTTTCTAATTATTCCTAATTGTTGTAGGAGCAAGTTCTGTTGACATCAGGAGATCAAATGAGAGGTGGAAACATCTCAAACTTAGCTGCAATGGAGCAAACTCGTATGCTCGCACAGACATTAGCACAAAATCATGACCCTAAATTTCAGGTTTATATCCTCTATCATGACTTAAGATTTCCATAGTATGTGCATTTGCTTCCACAAGAAATCTTATTTCAAAGAAAGACAGATGCAAGAGGGTGGATCAATATCCTTCTCCCTAGGTTCATCATTGCCAAACACCATTATTCCGCAATATTTTACCACCCCCAAAATGCACAAAAAGGATCTATAATTAGACACTGTTGTTGATTTGAGTAATTGGTGAATGGGCGTCTTATTTTATCCTCTAAACGACATGAACAAGACTATAACATTGGAAATAATGCATATATATTTCTACCATCCCATGCCCATCACCAAGTTTGTAGAATTTACAAAATGATACTTCTACTATCCCTTCCGGCTTGCACCTTGCTGTGACCCCCACAAAAATACAAAAAGCTTGGCTTCAACTATACAAAAGAGTGATAATTCTTGCACCACTATACAACTTGCCTCAGTTACATTAGTCTATTATAAGTCTTCAAACATTAATTTATTTTATTATGCCAATAATTAAACTTTAGTGGCTTAAATATATCAATTAATTAATATAGAAAGGAATGTTCCTTCATCTTCCCTCAATAATGCCATTAGGGTCTAATTTTAATGCTATAATCTCATATTTAATTATGCAACCTTTTGTTCAGTATCTTTTGGCTTCTTCAAACTTTATAAATATTAAGTAGTTAAGATTTGTGGCATTATTATTTCTCATCTTTCTATATTCTCTATAATCTAATATATTGGTTGAGATTAAAAAATAATTACATTAAAAAATATTAAAAATAGAAATTAATTAGTAGATTATAAAAGATTACATGTCTCTTCTTCTTTCTATTTAAATTCAACAATATGTAACCATTAATAATAAATTAATTATAGTTTTGAAACATTCATTTATTTTATTAAGCCAACAACTAAACTTTAGTGGTTTAAAATACATCAACTAATTAATATAGGAAGCAAGGTTATTTCGTCTTCCCTCACGAATACCACTAGGACTTAATTTTAATATCATAATTTCATATTTAATTATGCAACCTTTTATTTAGTGTCTTTTGACTTCTTCAAACTATATAAATATTAAGTATTTAAGATTTATTATGTTTGGGTTTTTTTATTATTATTTAACCAACATCCTCTTTAGAAATGTTCTTGTGTTTTTATTTTTTGACTTATTTAAATTTTTTGTATTGTGTACTTCATGGAGTATTCTTTTCTTCATGAGTTAAACAATGATAAAGATAGTTGGATGATAAGGGTTAAGCTTTGTAAAATGCGGGAGTCTGTTAATACCAAGAAAAATGGAGAGTTGATTAAAATAATTTTATTGATGAAAAGGTTGTAACTATACATTAATATATATTTTAAAGTTAACAAAAAAATAATTAACTTTCATAAATAATATTAGTTTTATATACTATCTTTAAAAAAAAAAATCAATTCATATTTTTTATCAGTTTTATCAAGTGTAAAGTAATAAAAAAATAATACTAAATTCTTTTTTTAAAACCGCACGAAGTGCGGTTCTATTTCCTAGTAATATCATAATTTTATTCCAAAGATAATGCTTAATTTTATTCCGCACATAATGGAGTTCGTTTGAAATTTTATAGCGAAAGAAAGAGTTAAAAAAAAACGTAAAAGTTAAAAATACACATTGACAGTGAAGTGTGTAGCCTATCAATAAATTGGCGCACGGCATTTTTATTTATTCATATTAAAAAAATAACGTACAAAAAAAAAAATGTCTTGTATGTATTAAGAGAGCTTTTTAGTTTTATTTAAACGGATTAACACTCACACAACTAACAAAGGATAGGATAGTGTACATCATTTTTATTTAATTAAAGATAACATAAATGAGTAGCATTACACTTATAAAATCCACAGCCTTCTATGTTACCTACAAAGAGATATTAAACGACATTTTTAAGTGCGACAACATCACTTCTTTTTCAAAGCATAAACTTTTAATCATAATGTTACGTCATTCATATTCAGCCATTTAACCTATCCTGTTAGGATTTCTCCCATGTTAAAAAACTACAAGAAGATTGAGATTATTATTTACTATATCAACAAAATTACCCACGACCCAGGACTAAATAAAAGCCTCAACCATAATTATAGGCAGTTTTGAACATTCGTTCTTACCTAAAAATTTCTTATGAAAATAATTAATTATTTCATAAATGATATATATTAATATAAGAAATAAACATCATACTCAACTCAACTTATATAACCAAAAATTCCTGCTTTTCCTTGTGCGGTCTCCATTATCTTCCATACATAAAATAACTCTCTCTTTAGTGTAATAAAAAATAATTAAATGGCTGAGTTCTTGCGAGATCTTGCTTCTAGTTCTTGCGGTCTCCATTATCTTGCCGATCGAGTGTTACCCTCACCATGATACTTGTGGCATTGCCACTTATCCATAGAACAAAGTTGTGAGTCACGCATCGCAAACATGCATATATATGTTTTAGCATTGTGATTGAATAATGGGGGTGAAGGTGCATATGAGAGACACCTACCAAGCATGAGTGTAATTCTTAAAAGGCATAAAAATAATAATAATAACAAACCACAACAACACCATACCTCTATCGGTCTATCCTCTCCTCTTTTTGTAAATTTTAGAAAAAAAAAAAAGTTTTAGTGAAGTAAAGAAAAATGTAATACTAGAGATTCAAAAGATTGATTAGAAACTGAAGAATCTCTTCGGTTTTCCTTCGGTTTCCCGCAGTTTCAATTAAATTATAAGAATCTCTACCTATTACTCTCTCTTTTTATAAATTATTTTCTTTTTAGTTAAATTATAATAATATTCAATTTTAGTAAAAAAAATCTTAATTGATAAATTAATTATATGAAATTAGTCTATTTTTTCCAGATATAATTTAAATTAGAGCAGAAAATAAACAAAGAAAGCCTTCATGGTTTCCTCCAACGGCTAGTGTTCTTAATAGGAAGTGTTTGTCATTATAGTTTTTATATGCACACACAGACACTCATTTGTATTATCTAACATAATCAATGAAAACGACATCAGTTTTTTTTTTTTTTTGGACCGAAATAACAATTCTTATTCCTTTTTATAAAAATTAGGCATTTTTCAACTTTAACCCCTCAAATTTTTTTCTTTCAACATTAGCCAAATCACCAAATTGTGGACGAAATTACCCTCCTCATTCTCACGTTTCCCTCAAGCAAATTCCTTCCCCTCACCAAAATCTCATCGAACTTCTATAGATTGTCGGCGTAGAATCGGCAGGAAGTTGTTGGCACTTGAAAGAAGCTAAATCACGCTTGAAAATCTTCGGAGATCTCCAAAATCAAAGAAAAATTTGAAAACCCTAGTGAGTTGTTATTGCTTTTCTTGTTGTTGTTGTTGTTGTTGTTGTTGTTGTTGTTGTTGTTTGGGATGTTGTTGTTGTTTGGGGATGTTGTTGTTGTTTGGGATGTTGTTGTTGTTGGTGGTGTTTTAATGGCGGTGGTGAGATGCATGCGGAAAGCGGAAGAGAAGAGGGAAATAACACTGTCATGCGCCATCATGCGACATCTCATGGCGCGATGTCATACAGACGAGGTATACACACAGATCTCGCGTCACACATGTCAGCGAGCGCACGCCGCTGAGATCTCGCAGGCGACAAGCGATGTCAAGCGCAGAGGTAAGACGCGCGATTCACAGGCGACAGCGATGTCGCAGGGACGCTGACTGCATGACATGCGCATGTCGACACGAAATGCGCGCTGCATGCCCATCACGCTGGGCCGCCGCCAGATCTCGCGCGACGGCGACGCGAGATGCGACGCTACCATCTGCCGCTTCGCTGCGAAGGAAGAAACATGAAGTAGCAGCGCTTGCGCAAGACTTGGCTTCCTCATGAAGACCTTCTTGGTGCTTGGTGCCCGCAAGAGGCACACTTTCGGCGATTATGCCCGTCATAAGAGGCAAGACTTCGCGCGATAATGCCGCACCAAGAGGCAAAGGTCGTGTTGCCTTAATTTTTTTCTTTTGTTCATAATTTTTAACGTGATACTTTTAACTTGTACCGTATAAATGGGCAAATCAAAATTAGCATTGCATAACCCACCATTAAAGAACCGGAATGATGAAGATACCTTATGTTGATCACTTCGGGCGATCACAAGTATGCGTAAATTAGATGTCGTTGTTAATGCCATCCGGGAAAAATTAACAAGGCAACAGTTGAAGCTGTTCAAAGACGATATATTTGGGCATTTCCTACAGTGCCGGAGCTATCCGTTCAGTGGCGTGATTGTGCACAATATATTGCTTCGGCAAGTGTCACATGGCGATGGAAGTGAAAAGATGAGTTATGGTTTCAAGTTACGCACCATTTGATACTATCGATTGGAGAGTGGTGCCTAGTAACGGGACTTTGCTATGGCGAAAAAGTATTCCTGACGAAGCATAAAACAAATCATAGGTTACTTAATAAGTACTTTGGAGGCAGGATTCGCGATATAAATCTTGGCCAGTTCGAGGAAATATTTATGAACTTACGCTTCAAGACTATGAATGACATCGATGCGCTAAAAATTGCCATGTTTTACTTTGCTGATAGAGTGCTACACGGAAGAAAGGATCATTGTCAAATCAATTTCAATTTACTTAATGAGGTAGATGACATAAATTATTTTCGAAGTATTCCGTGGGGTCGTTTGTCATGGGAAACAATATATAAAAGCATTGATAATGTATTGAACGGCAAAGCCAAAAAATTTAAGAAGGCAAGCGCAGAAAATCCATTGCATAGAATTGAGAAATACAACTTTTACGGCTTTACATCGGCAGTGCATGTGAGTGAAGAAGTTTTTTTTATAATTTAGTTTTGTTATAATAAATATTTAATGACACGTTTTTTTACTTCATATCTTTCCTTGTTGAAGGCATGGATTTTTGAAGCGATCGAAGGACTACCATTAGAGTGGGTGGAGAAAATTAAGAGGAAGGGTGCTCGGATCGTGCGATGGAAGCCCGTGGCTTCTTCAAATATTAACTTCGGCGAAGTGTATTCATACCTGAACGAGCGTCTTGTAAGTCATTTATATGTATGTCTGTATATAACTATTACATAATATATGGTTATACTAATTGGAAATTTGGTAATCTTTACGACAGGATGGCACCATTTTCCAAACCCTGAAACCGGATGCAAAGGAGAGAGCCACAAATCATTGGAAGAGTGTCGAGGATTACGTGCCATATTTGCCAAGTTGGGTCCGTAATGTGGGTATCATCTATAGTATCATTGAAAACCGGATGCAAAGTCATTTATATGTTTGTTTTTTTGGTATTTACTGTTTTCTGTTTTACTTGGTGCAGCACCAGCCTTCAATCAATGCGCCATCCAGTACAGGGCCAAACGAGGTGGATCCTGACCCCACGAGCCCAATAGGACTGGAGCAGAGTCCTGTTGAGGATGCTGGTGCTGCCGACGAACATTATGAATCCGCACATGATTCAGATGACAGAAATGAGCCAGAGGTAACTTCTGTCGTCCTGAATATTTACAATGCACATATACCTATCCGGCATTTTGTCATTACTTTCTTATTTGCGTAAATTGTAGGCAAGGACTAAGTTCCGCAATGATTATTTCGTTGGACGACTGGATAAAATAGAGTCTTCCATTCACGAGTTGAGGTCGGAACTTCAGACTGGGCACAGTTCCATTAACGAACTGAGGTCAGAATTTATGGCGGAACGCAGAGAAGCACAACAATATAGAGCAGCGGTCATGGGGTTTATGGCTTCGTTTGGCGCGGGTGCTTCAAAGGGCCCGTACGG
Organism: Citrus cavaleriei; assembly: GCA_030448925.1. Lineage (NCBI taxonomy): Eukaryota > Viridiplantae > Streptophyta > Magnoliopsida > Sapindales > Rutaceae > Citrus > Citrus cavaleriei. The sequence continues at coordinate 45,590 of JAUJEN010000636.1, forward strand.
TGATTCTCCGTTTGGCCCTGCGCCCTCGGTGAGCAAGTTTCATATGTTTTCGTTGTGTTATTATGATTTCAAACCTGAACTTATGTTAATATGTTCATCTCCTCGAAACAACAGGCTCCAGATCGAGGTGGTCCGTTGATCGACTATGGCGCGGTAATGACGACACACCATATGTCCTTACCATATGGGGACATATGTGATGACAGTGTACAGATATTCACGGAGGCACCTCCCGGCGTTAGTAAGTTTGGCCGTCCGTATCGACCGTCGTATATATTTGGCAGTCCTTACTTCATTCCTCCTTTCAAGAGAGTTAGGAATGTCAGGCCTCTACCCGCACTCAACATTACGGACTATGGAATTGATGAAAGATCGAGTGTGGATATGAATCCGCTTAGAGGACTAGAAGACTCAAGCCTATGTGAGTCGTTTGATCAGTGGTTTGCCGGCAACATTTCCGTGGATCGGCCCGTCCAACAGTCTCGAAATTTCTTTGAAATACTCTTGGGCAATGCTTCGATGGGGTGGCTTGGTGACGAGGTAAGTGTGTTTAATGGTCAGTACATTACAATACACAATAATATTTCTGCTGGCATGGATATTGATATAAATTTACTTGGTATAATCCCTTCACAGCATATTCACACGTATTACCGCTTGATCATGGATATTGATATAAATTTACTTGGTATAATCCTTCACAAAGATATTCACATCATTGATCGGTATAGCTTCCAAATGCACTACCACAGCGCGTCACGCATACAGATACATACTTTTGGGCATGTTTTAAAATCCATAATCATTAATTATAATTTCGATGTTTTAAATATCTCGAAATGTTATTAATTTTCTACTCATCGTGTAATAGGTGTTCCTAAAGCAATTATGGAACAATGGTAGTTGTGATGTCAATTCATTACAATATGGCAACAACTTGAGCAGCTATATGGATGGGCGGGAAGATCTCATGTCCAAACCGTTTACGGATGTCGATATGGTAAGAATTGTCACTCAATCTTATGGTAATTGTGTATAAAATATACTAATTAACCTATTTATTTATGTAGATATTCATCCCTGTGAATTTGGGCGGCGATCATTGGGTACTAGCTCGAGCGGACCTTCGCGCGAGGAGGATGCGGATTTACGACTCGTTGGTTACCTTTCGCGAGGACAAAACATATTTGCGTAAATTCAAACCTCTTCAGGTCGTCTTCCCTCAATGGCTTCAAGATGTTGGATTCTACAACATTCGATCTGAGCTGCAGAGTGCCGACCCTTGGAAAGTAAGAATCGTTAAGGATGTGCCCCAACAATCACCTGGAAGTGGTGATTGCGGTGTATTTATGTTGATGTTTACAATGTATTTGATGTTCGGGCTAAAACTTGATTTTGATAGTAGCCACGGGCATTACTTCAGGAAGAAAATTGCTGTAGATATATTTACGGGCGATATTGCCTTGTAAGTCGTTGTATTGTATTAAGACTTGATGTATGGATGTAGATTGTATTTCTAATAGATATAAACTTTTGATATATTCATATATTTCGCTATAAGTAATTATTGATCAACTTTAGTACTCATTATGCAAATGAACATAACATAATATACCTCATTACATATAATTGTAATATAAATTATAATAAGAGTTCAGAATCCATAATTAGTTACAACGGGATTCGACACAATGGGATTTTTACATCTCTTACGGTTATGACCTGGTTGGTTGCATCGACCACATCTCACAGTTCTTCGGTTAACATCCTCACCGATAGAAGGAATTCTTAACTCTGGACGACGACCAGGTGGTGGTGCTTCGATCGGTGGGTTAACTCTGATTTCCTGGATTTCTTCTGGAATGTCCCAATCTGTCATGTCCCCAATCGGCTCTACTGGTTCTGCATATGCCATGACCAATGAATCTTTAGAGTAATAATCAGAGCAAAGACTTATGTAATCCACACGGACGATCAGACAAGCAGCAATTGCATGCGCACAAACAAGCTGATCGAGTTGGAATACTCTACAGGAGCAAGTTCTTTCATGAATGTCAACTATCCCTTCCTAGTAAAAATGAATATGCAGTACATTTATGTTGATGAAATGAAGTATACAATTTTGGATTTACTCCGTCTCATCGTAAGCTTCGAAATGATATATTATACGCCTAAAACGGACACATGTAGCCCAATTTATTACTTTCGGAAAATAACTTAAATTTAGTGAGACAGACAGTGGGACAAAGTGCACATAAAATTACTGCCTGTCTCACATAAAACCAGTGGTAACAAGTGAGGCGGGCCTGCCTCACATAAAACCAAGATGAGACAGGCCCCACTTGCCTCTCCACATAAAATCGAACAAGTGAGACAGCGCTCCACTTGCCTACATAAAACCAGCACACGTCATTCCACTTGCCTGTCGCACATATTTTGGTGAGGCGAGAGTGGCCTGTTCTGTTTTACTCGATTTGCAGGGGTTTCAATCATTAATTTTCATTTCTCAACTCAAACTAACTACTTTAACAAGTCACATTGTTTTGTTAATGAAAAATAACAACATTTGCAATAAAAACTCACTTCAATTTCGAATTCAAATGATAAAATCAATAGATTAAAAGTTTAGGTTATGGTAAGAGTATAAACTAACCTTAAGAAGCTCTCCAATTGATAATTATATCTTCAATTATGTAATACTTGTTTGATGAAATTTGCTAATTTATTGAGAGTAATGGAGTTTGTTGAGTGATGAAATTTGTTAAGTTGAAAAGGAAAGAGTGGTGGAAGTGCTGGAATTGAAAAGGGAAAGTGGCATGCCTTTGTAAATTTGATGAAAATGATGAGGGTAATGTAGTCCAAAAATAAGGTGTTTGGCTAGTTATGATAGAAAAAAGTTGGAGGGGTTAAAGTTGAAAAATGCCTAATTTTTTTGGCTATTTTTGTAAATTTCCCGTGTAGTTTCTATTTAGCTGTGGGTCTCACTTCACAAGTCTCCTAATCATATTTAAACATATGCAACATCACTCCATAAGGTGAGCGACACCACTCACTCGATCAAAATTCTAAAACTCAAAAGTAACAAGATATATAGGAAAATGAGAATTACCCCATGTTATCTGGAGATCCTAAGCAGTGGCGAAGCTAGCACTATTTTTTGGGGTGGGCTAGATTTTTTTTACATTCAATTACTTCTCAAAAAATTTATTCTATACAAATGAAATTATTAAAATACATTAGACAAGTAAAAAATTAATAATAAAATTAAAAAAATACAATGTAAATAAAAAAAACAATATCGACGAAATTTCGTCCTGCGATTCTTCAAAAAAAAAAAAACTCATATATTATCATATCTGAATTATATTGTTTGCGATAATAATATATTAGAGAATTATTAATTATTTTATCAAAAAAATTTGACAAAAATATAAACTAATAACTAATTTAAAAACAGTATGAGCATGTGGGTGCGTCATTACTCATGAAATCAATGACTTGAACAACTAAGTTTTAGGAAATTTAGAATTTGGATAATTGGATCAATTAGTCAGGGATTTGAGTTAATTTTTCGATTTAGAGAAAATAAATATTGACTATAATTATTAGTTATATTTTTATATTTTACTATAAGTTTTTTTAAAATTTTTTTATAATTAATTAAAATTTTTTTTCAAGAAACTAACCCGGGCTACAGCCCGGGTTAGCCTCCTCAGAGCTTCGCCTCTGATCCTAAGCAAAACTTCTTTATGTTATTCCAAACCACTCTAGAGTTATAATGGTGTTAACTTTATATATCATTTTACTATTCTACCCATAATCTTGATGTTAGCCAAAATTTTTAAATATTTTGAGAATATAAATCAAGTAAAATGATTTATATACCCTTAATTATCAAATTTATTTTAATAATAAATTATAAACTTGGACAAAGATTTCAAGTAGAAGAAATGTCATAATTACCTATAATAGTTGTATAAAGTATCCATTTAAATTATAATAACATTTGGTCATATGTGACCATTGAAGCACTACATAAATTATAATACTATATAAAAGGGAGGCAAATATTGTATGGTCATATTTAAAATTGCAATAACATTTGGCCGTATGTATCCATTGCAATATATGCGTTTGAACATGACAAAAAGATGATAATGGCACCAAAAATATACCACGGTGGGTATATATATGCATTCATTTTGTTTTATCTTTTGCCATAAAATCCAACAAACTCCATGTTATATAATAAGGTTTCCTCTTCTAAACACAAATACCGCGAGCAAATGACTTAGTACCCTAGTAAATCAAAGCTAAGTTTTCTCCATATTTATTAAACTATTGTAATCATTAAGGATAAATATAAGTTTTTTTGTTTGATTTATACTCTCAAAGATATTTAAATTTTATGGCTAACATCAACACCAAGAATAAAATAGTGAAACGATATATAAAGTTAGTATTATTATAACTCTTAAGGGGTTTAAACCCATTTTCAAACATATGAGGGGCTTCATTTAGTTTCTCTGAAAACCAAGGGCATAATCCTCAATTTTTCTGAGATAAATGTTGTGAAAAATCTTCCACTCAAATAAGAAAACTAGCACAATAGAACGGAAACTTAGTTAGAGCATCCGCAACCTTGATAATAAAACTCAAATTTCATATAGCTAAAATGATTTTAAAAACAATAGAAAATAATGTTTTTCATATTTATGTATCCACATTGATTGACACTTTGCTATATTATCAATAAGATTTTTAACCTTTCTTTGGTGTAAATGCTCGTTTGGTCTCTATATTTTGATTTACGTGTCTATTTAGTCTCTATATTGTTTAATATGTTACACTCCTATTTTTGCTCTTATTTTCTTTTACAATAGTACCCTTGCAACAATATTCTTAAGGATATTAATGAAAAATGATAATTTATCAAACAAACTTTACAAATAGCATAAAAGTTTACACAAACTTTTATATTATTATTTCGCTTTTAGGATTAATTTGGTACATTAATTTTTTTATGAAATAACTATTAGTAAGATTATTGGAAGGATATTAAATATTGCTTTAAGTTGGCTAATATTAAGTTATTTATAGATAATTATTAGTAAGTTGTTACACATATACAAAAAATACTAGTTCTTTCACACTGATGTTTATTAGTTAATTTTCTAATAAACTTTTTTATCGATAAATTAATTAATGTCAAGAATATTGTTGGAAGGGTATTATTGTGAAAATAAAAAAAAATAGGGTAAGATGTAATATATTTAATTGCAGGAGTGTTTTGAGGTACTTTAAAAATTTAATGACTAATGGCCACTTAAATAAAAATATAGGGACTAAATGTGCATTTATTATTTTTTTCAAATTTAATTATACTTCTTATCCTCTGTTTGGCATTAAGAAAATTTGCATGAGACCAACTCACGGAGGGTTTTAATTGAGTACGATGGATTAATGGTACCCTGCCACGTGATAGAATAGTGGCTACTGTATTTAGACGTGAATAATGGCTGCTACAGTTAGACAATTGATGAATCACAGAGTAAATTTAATATTAATAAAATCAATGGGTCTCAGAGTAAGATTAGGGCTTACATGATCCTGAACTACGTACCGATGACTTCAGGCATCTAAAATATCTTCTACGCGAATGGACATGTCTGCTCCCTCATACAAACTTATCATCCATTTAAAATCATTCATCAAATATGACTTGAATTTTACCTTCATCATCTTTGAACCATTCAAACCCAACTGATGATCACATTCAAAAACTAAATTACTAAAAATTTATATGAATAACTAGTTAACGATTATGTAACTGTAATAATATTAGAGCCATGAATTTTTGGTACAGTACCAACTCATGAAGTGGCATAATAATTTTAGTTAGATGAAACAATCACATGATACGCATGATTTATTTTCATTATTTTATATTTTTATTAATCAACCTATACTATAGGGAAAAAAAATGAGAGAGAGAAAGTATGGTAAAGGTATAACCCAAATTGATTTTTAGTCCCAACCTTACACGATTCAAACTTAGAGAGTTTGTTGAAGAAAATTGTTTGAAAACCATTCGGTCAAACTCGTGGGGATAATACAATACTAAGTATTCGTGGCTCTAGCATTACGCTTGTTTAAGTGAGACTATTTGCCAAATGAAATCTTGATTCCTTAATGCTTAAGCAATCGAAAATGAAGAGAAACGGTGTAGAGATCATGGCTATCACTGTCAATATTGTCTTGACATAATTTTTGTATTGCATCTTCTATTTTTTTTCCTCAAAGATGTAAGCCACCCCTAGGCGTTGTACTTCATCAATCAAGCGTAACTTGTGAACTGGCTTGTCTGCACTATCCGTTATCATTCTCGTTACCTCTTCATTGAGTGCCTTGTATCAATTGTCTGAAGCACCAAACAAAAAAAAAAAAAATTCAAATTCATACAATATTTTTCAAGCTACATGCAACTATTTTTTTCTTTTTAAGATAGGGGGTGGATAAAATCTAAATTAGTTTTTTTTAGTCCCTATCTCTCCCAAGATTTTAACACGGATGGTCATGCAAAAAAGTCATTTTAAAACCACTCGGTTAAGCTCTTGAAGACAATACTATAGGACGTTATTTTCGGTATTTTAAGATTCTAGAATTTTATTATTTTAAACCTTTTATTTTAATTGAACTTTTTAAGATTCTAGTATTTTCGTTATTATTTTCGGTACTTTTTATTTTAAACTTTAGATTCAATTATTTAATAAAACTTTTTTTTATAATTCCCTCTGGAATTATCTATCAAAATTTCTTTTATAGAGTCGTTTAGATTAGAGCATCATCTGATCTTGCATTATGCATTACGCGTTATTAAAAATCTCATTGAGTCATTTGGATTAGATAAAATCTAATCATGCTCCGATTATAGTGTAAGCTAATCACATTAGTTTAGTCCATTTGGATTAGACAAAATCTAATCACGCTCCGATTAGAGTGTAAGCTAATCGCATTAATTTAGTCCAGTACTAAAATTATATCTAATTTTTTAATTCCGCTTCCGCTAGCGGTTCTGTGCCAATTGCACAGCTTTCCCGGCTACTCATATCTATCCCCCACCAAATCATCATTGTTTATTAAAAAAAAAAACCTAAAAATTGAAAACCCTAGCCGCTGCCACATAACCACCGCGCCCACCTCTCCACCGATTGTTTACCGTCGGCCAACACACCCACCAACCTCGTTAGCCACCAAAAGCAATCATTGTCAACCGCATCAGAATCGCCGCGAAAATCACCCAAAACTCGCGGCTGCACACACGCGCCACCACAGATCTTGTTCCCTCATCGTCGACACCACAACCAAAAGCATCCCTATCCTTTGCCGTCTAAAACCCGATCGCCCTTTGCCCCTGAACGCTGGCCATAAACCGCCATGAACAACCATCGACTGCCACCACTTCAATTCACTTTTCCAGTTAATCCGAGACGATTTGAGCCAAATCACCACCACCATTGCGCTCACCGACATCAAATCTTCCAGATCTCCCTATCCTTGACCAATTTCCGACCACCGTTACCGGAAACCTAAACTTTTGCATAATTACCATTTCACCCGGTATTTTTATTCAATTTTCAGTATAGTCCCAATTCTTTTAAAACCACCCTCTCTTACCATGTTCACTCCAAATCACGGCCACACCCAATGATATCTAGTATTTTCTTACCCAACTCCTCTTCTGCTACGTCACTCTATCAATTGGTAGATATCGTTCTAGTACTAAACCAAGCCAATGCGATTAGCATATGCTCTAATCGAAATATAATTAGATTTCATTCTAATAACGTGCTACAAGAGAGATTTTGATAGATAATAGACGACGTTCTAATCCAAATGACTCTACAAGAATTATAAAAAAGGATTTTTATTGAATAATTAATTTGAAATTATGAAAAAAAATAACAAGACCTCTCCATTTATAATAGAGGAAACCCACTTCCCCAAGTTAACTTAAAAAGGAAAAATAAATTACAATCATAATGGAAATAAAAAACTAAATCACATACCATAATAGATTCCAATTAAAAAGCTCTAAAATAATAAAATTCTAGAATTTTATAATACCTAAAATAACGTTCTACTTCAGACAAGTTACATGCAACGTAACAAATCGAATAATTGGATGTTTAGGTTCATTACCTTGAAACCAAAAGCACCTGTAAGGAAATGGTTTCGTCATAAACTAGGATGGAAATCTGTAGTATGACGAAAAGTTTCTTCAGATGATATCCATGTTTCAGGCAAACCTAAGAGAATTTTGGACATATTTATGGAATACAAATTGAATTTCTACCACTGCTAACTTAACCCTATATTCTCTACTTAAGCGTCTATTATGTTTAAGCTTTTGGTTCTACTTAGAGTTAGGGTTCAACGTGTTCAAGAAAGTATTCGTAGAGTTTACGTGCACAGGAGGAAGAAACATAGGAACTTCTCAAGCAGAGCTGTCTTGGTTTAGAAAGAAGATATCTTGATAAAGTTGACAAGCATATCTGCATATGTGTAGAAAAAATATATTTATCAGAAAAGAGGAGGCATAAAACCATTAATAATTTTTTTGGCTTAGAAATAAAAATTTAATGAAGGTCGAACATCGTGAGCAAAAATGGAATTAAAAAAAAAATCATGATATTTTGAACCAATAGTCCATGATTTGATTTTATTTTTTTTTCTTGTTATTCAACTCAATCCTCCAAGGAAGGAATAAAATCTGATCCGATTTTATTCAATTTAAAATTTACTAATATAAATCACAATAAAATAATACTTTAATAACGGTTCAAATCAAATAATTATTTTAAAAAGTAATATTCTAATAAAAACTCTTTTATATGATGGTTTTAAGCTTTTTATTCTACATAATAGATGATAAAGTGGCTAAGGTATAATTTCTATTATTCTACATTTATTTTTTAATTATCTTTTATAATACGAATATTGGTAATTGATGTTTACTTTTTTTCTAGTGAGGTTATTTGAAACCACTAAATTGCTCTCTAAACAAATTTACTTAATAAACCCTTGATTAAAATTTAAAAATAAAAATTTTCTTTCTATACCCACATAATTAATTTTACAATTTACCCTTGTATCTTTATAATATTATTTGAAAAGAAAAATGAAGAAAAAAGAAAAAAAAATGAACATGATTCACAGAGAAGCTTGACTGTTGGAATACAGTGAAATTTCTATATAATGATGTTCTATACTCTATATAGGAATATCTCCCATGTAATTATAGAAAATTTTGGTCCCAATTTAGACCAGTTATAAATAAGAATAAATTTCACATTTTAATAAGTTATAAATTTTCTAAATCTCAATTAAAATTTTAATTGCACTTCTTTTCCCCAGTTCTTCCCTGTAAATCGTTTGGCATTTGGCGAAGAGTACAAAATTTTTATGCAAATTTTCTTATTATATTTTAGGGAAAAAAAGTGATGTGACATAAAATAATAAGTGAGTAAAAATAAAAATAGACAAAAAGAGTTAAAAAGGATGATGTACAGTGATAAAAAAAATGATAAAGAGAATAAATGTATACAAAATTAGCGCATACATCTGATCGGAGGTATTATCTTAGCAATTAAGTGCAAAAACCAGATGGGTTAACGTTGTTTTTCGTAACATTTTATTTCATTTTAATATTAGTGCTCATGATATAACGATTAATGATAGCTTGTCCGTTACTATTACTAAAAGTATCTTTGCTTCGCATTACTATTATTTTAGTGTGGAGAGGAGAAAGCTGTTGATTTGTTTGATAAGCATGGAGTTAAAATAAAACCAACAAGGCAACAACTCAAAAAAAAAAAAAAAAAGCTTAAGTACCAAGAACAAACACAGCTATTATATTTTATGTGGAGAGGAACAAGATGTTGATTTGTTTGAGTGCTTTAAATGATTTAAAGGAAAATGAATAGCATGAATTTAGGGCAATTACTATAGGACTTTTTTTTTCCCCAACCGCAATTGGGCAGTTTTTGATCGAAATTGTAAGTAGAAAGTTAAAGAACTAGCCTACATAGGACCTGTTTAAGATTGAGATTGGACGGTTGTAGTTTAAAAGTTATAATATTAAATTGTTTGATAAACATTAGCCGCTGTAACTTAAAAGATAAATTAATTTAATTTTACACTTGTATGATGAAAACTCTATTATATTTTTACTAATTTTATCAAAATTATTATTTAAAAATTATGTTTACTAGATAATATTAACTTTTATTTTATAATTATAGTTTTTTTTTTCTACAACATTTGTAATTTAAAAGTTACGATACTTCAATCTCTGACATGACCATAATCACATCCTGACCATAATCACATCCTAAAAAGGTTGAATGGATTTTAATTTAGCTAAAATCATGAATACATGTTTGGATGACAAGTGTGTCACGTTTTTCTTTTTTAACATTTTTACGTTTTCACCAGGTGGGACTGAATCATTGAAACCCAGATCTTAAATTACAAAGTGACGGGACAGTCATTCAAAATTGTTACGTGCGTGTATGACTAAATAATGTAATAAAATGAATAAATTAAAAGTTGCTCATACTATATTGACAGAGAGAGAAAAGCCGGTGAAAAATTGTTTATACTTGAAAACCGAAACGCGGCGTTCAAAATAGGTTTACTTGCTTTCTTTTAAAGAGTCTAAAGAGTGTGGTGCCTCTCAATTTAACTAAGACTTTCTAGAATCTGAGTATAGCGGCGCTTTTGACTCCACATTTATTTGTGAGTTCTGGTAGACCACTGTGCTGTCTTCCACTAACAGATTATCTCCTTCATCGTTGCATTCCTTTTTATCACGTGTGTACCCTACAAACCATTGAACTAACTAATTAACTAAATTAATATATAACTTAACATTTCTCTCTCACTTCTCCCTCCATAGCCTTTGCACAAAAATGAGTAATCAACTGAGCATCATCTTCTGCACCTTGATCACTGTTGTAAATGTCCCAGCAGCTTACGGCCGTCATGACGAGCAATACGCGGCATGCAGTCATCGCTATTCCTGTGGGTCAAGCCTACAGGACATAGGCTACCCTTTCTGGGGAAACAATAGGCCCCGGTATTGTGGCCGTGCTGAAGGATTCGAGCTCAAATGTCAAGATAATCAATTCTCCATCATACAACGCGGCCCTCAAAAATTCAGGGTTTTGAAAATCAATGCTTCCGAGAGAATAATGACGATTTCCCGGGGTGATGTTTGGGATACTCTTTGTCCTGGAATATTCAACGAAGCATCATTCAACAACTCTCCGTTTTACTACAGCCAAAACAGCGTCGGATTTGTCACTTTATTCTTTAATTGTGGTGATGAGATATTTCCGGACAGAGCTCCGAATACTGTCAGCTGCAACGTAGGAGGCAGAAAAAGAGTTGTCTTTTACCCAAATATTACAAATATTGATGAGGCTTCGGGGGAGGTTCAGTTTCCTAATCTTTCAAAGACGTGTAATTCGAGTATCAAAGTTCCAGTTTTGTTGACTGCTGTTAATTATATAAAGGCTGGAGAATTGGGAAAAGCTCTGAAACAAGGGTTTGATGTAGGGTATCATTCGCATCCCTGCTCTGAATGCAAGTCTTCTGGAGGAATCTGCGGATCTAATCACTCGAATTCAGATAAATTTGTATGCTTTTGCCATGACGGACCCCAGGCAAACACCTGTTCTGGTGCGTATATGCTTGTCCTTTTCTTTTTGTTTCTTTTTCGTAAGTAGAGGTTTACAAGTATATTTTGTTAATTTTATTACATATATTTCTTAACTATGAAATCTACTGAAAGAGAGTATATTTTAGTAACACATTTTCTTTCATTATAACAAATATGTTAGTTTGGTGAAGTAATATAACCTCGTCCTTAATTTATCTAAATGCTTAAAAAATTTGTGTGATTTCACAACAAATTTTCAAAACTAAGTTCTCCCTTTTGAACCATCACCAGTACTCAATTTCAATCAATTGATTTACGTTAGATATGTTGTCTGAATTTTTACAATAATTCATACAGAAGTTTTATGATGATCTGACTTTTCAATAAACTTGAATGATTGTCTTACAGGCAAGGGTTTGAACTTGGGAATGAAGCTTGTTATAGGTAAGGTGACAGACCAATATGTTTTGCTTGCTCATTCTGGATAAATTTTTAATGTTTCACAGCATCTCTTTTTCAAATTAGATATCGGAAATTTGAACCCCTTCGTACCATAAGCTTGTTATAGTAGAAAATCTATAAATTAATACTTGATAAATTAATAATCTCTATTATATAATAAATTTTCACGGTCCCAACTTGGCCAATGGACTAAATTAATAATTTCGATAAAATATAAAATATTTTTTTATATAATTTTGTGGTCCGGTTCATATAATAAATTAATAATTTGCTAAAATTACAAATGTTGTTGACTATGATATTTGAATTAGATAAAATATGACTCTCTTGTTACTTGTTTACATAAAATATGACTATATTTTTACTTGTTTTTGCTTAAGATTTAAATTTATTTGGATTTCATCTCTTTTTTTTTCAATATTATTAAAATACATTGAATGTCTAGTTATTAAATGTATGTTAATTTAATTATAAATAACTCTGTAACTTAATAAATTATTAATTTATCGATTAAATAATAAATTATTAATTTTTCGGTTATTTAATATCTCTTCAATTAATAGATTTTATATGGTACAAACCCTAGTAGTTTATAGATGTTTTACTGTTGAATTTATGAATTTTATAAAAGTAATATTATTTTCCTTGAGAGTTGGATTATTGGCACCCTCTAATCTCCCATGAAACCCTTTTTCAGTTATATTTATTTTATTACCAAAAATTTCCTTTTTCAATAAATCTTCTAATTTTTTATTTAATTTTTTTATTGCTAAAACTCAAAGTAGTATTGTGTATTTTTTTTTTCTCTTTTTCAATCTTATTGTCACCCTACACATAAAAATAAAAAGTTTTCTGGGTGGCAAATTTTTTAATGTTAATTATTGACTTAAATTACACATATTTTAAATTATAATTCGAAAGCAATCTTAAATATAAAAATATTAAATCAATAAGAAATTGAAAAAGGATTGTAGATTATTTTAAAATTATGTAATTTATTTTAGTTTGATAGGAAGTTTCAGGTAAAAAATAAAAAAGGATTGGTTATAAATGTAAGTGATTTGTTAGGGAAAAAAAAAATCTGCATGTATTAATTTTTATTTGTCCAGAATAGTAATTTTATTTGAAGTCGGGATTTGTAAGGATAATGAAGGTGCCAATAGCTTTCCTCTTTCTTTGAAAGGATATCAAAGTAATGTTATTAAAACAAAAGAGTTGTTTGAAAGTCTCAGTGTCTCAGGATACAATTATATTAAAATACCATGTGGGTTGTGGGTGGTCATGTAACACGTGATAGAATATCATGGCTAGCACTCACTATAAAATTTGGTTAAATATACATATAAAATATACATATAAAATTTACATATATGTAAAATATCATGGCTAGCACTCCCATGTTGGTTAAATATACATATAAAATTTGGCGTATATTATATTGCGAACCAATAATACCTTTTTCTTTACTTTACCCATCTTATATACATTGTCCCAACAACTATTGCTTTCACGACAGCACTCACTGAATTTTTTTTGAAGTTAGACTTTGAATTTTGATATTAAGGGTTCACCCTATCACAGAAAATATCATTAAGAGATAATATGTGCCAAATTTAAATTATCAAAACGATACGTATTATCACGGACAATAATACGGTTGTGCATGTTGGAACCAAAATACGTTTCGTTTTAAAGCAGTTTTGGTTTACTATTCTATAATATTCTAAACTGTAACATTGAATATGGCCTCATGAATTATTACTTATTTTTGCAGGTGTTGCTAGCGCAGGAATCGGCGTATTAACAGTTACCTGCATCATTATTCGCTGTTACGGATTTAACATCTCATCAATTATATCAAATTCGATTTTCAGGAAGTTATCAAAGGATGATCAAGATCTTGAATCCGTCATTAACAATTACGGACCTCTAGCTCCCAAAAGGTACGGCTTTTCTTATATCAAGAAAATGACGAACTCATTCAAACATAAATTAGGCCAAGGCGGCTACGGCAGTGTGTTCAAAGGGAAGTTACCGGATGGTCGTCTTGTGGCAGTGAAGCTGTTAAATACATCAAAAGAAAATGTACAAGAATTTGTTAACGAGGTTGCAAGCATTAGTAGAACATCGCATGTTAACGTTGTCACATTATTAGGGTTTTGTCTAGAGGGTAGCAAGAGAGCTCTTGTTTACGAGTACATGCCTAATGGATCACTCGAGAAATTCATACACAACGGAGATACTTCGAAAGCACACCAACACTTGGGATGGGAAAAATTCTACCACATTGCAATAGAAACGGCAAGAGGGCTGGAGTACTTGCATCGCGGATGCAACACCAGGATTTTGCATCTTGACATAAAACCTCATAACATTCTTCTCGACGAAGAATTTTGCCCGAAGATCTCCGATTTCGGACTTGCAAAGCTATGCCCTCGAAAGGAGAGTAATGTATCACTATTTGAAGCCAGGGGAACAATTGGCTACGTTGCTCCAGAAGTTCTTAGTAGAAGCTTTGGAGAAGTTTCACACAAATCCGACGTGTATAGCTATGGAATGATGATATTGGAAATGGTTGGATGCAAAAATAACCCTGATGCTGGAGTGGATGAAACAAGCGACGTATACTTTCCGCATTGGATATACAAACACGTTGAGCAGGGCAAGGTGTTTAAATTGCCTAGTGTTTTGAGCAGCAACGAAAATGAAATTGAAATTGCCAAGAAGATGGTTATTGTGGGCTTATGGTGTACACAGACTCATCCATCGTATAGACCGGCTATGAATAAGGTTATAGACATGTTACAAGGAAGCATTGAAGCCTTGCAAATCCCACCAAAACCTTTCCTCTCTTCTCCTCCAAGATTATCTTCAATGGGTTCTTCCTTCACATCCATGGCTTAGTAATAGTTAGTCATTAAATTAAACTATCCGCCAGCTTCCCTTTTTGTGGTTCATGTATTCTATTAGTTTGTAAAAATTATATAATCATGTGTATACCAAAAAAAAAATTACGAATAGTCAACAGAGGATATTTCATATATGTGGTTCATGTAATAAGGGGGCATATTGAAGAAATCATGTTTCTCGTTTAGATGTTCTCCATCCTGATAAAATTCACGAAAATAAGCCTCGTTGCTCTCGTTGCACTTCTAGAAAATAACATGATGGGCCTCTGCTGATATCAGGCCAAAGCCCACTATAGAAATCAAAGCACAAAGGCCCAACATTTTCCATTTCACCCCAATAGAAAAAAAAGTTTAAGACAAGTTAATCATGCCTAGTTGATGAGGAAAAACAGTGAGCTGGATATATGAAGACAGATTGATTTCTGCAAACATAGTACGCATTACAACGAACGCTCTGTGACGTTTGGATTAAGGGCAAGATGATCCACGGTTAGATTGAGAGCATAGGTTACTTGGAGAGCACTGTTTTAATTTCATTAAACAATGAACTTTTACAAACAAAAGCATGGTCTCTACACTTAAAAAACTTTTACTCCGCTATCACTTCAGAGAAAATTTTGTAACTATAATATGTGAGGAAAGGAGTTCAAAAGGGTTTAAAAATCCTCTTACCCACCCGTAGATTATCTTTAATGACAAGCTATTAGTTTAATTTAATAAATTCAAGTGGGATCTAAATATGAGGTTTTTGTTTTTTTTTGGGGAAAAGATCCAAATATGAGGTTGAACTAGTTAAATTAAGGGATCTTTATTTCTTGACTTCTAAGTTAATTAGAAAGTTGACTATCTTGTATTGTCTAAGTTTAGGAATGGTGAATGCCGGCCTATGTTTTGTTGGGCTCGGCTTGGTCAGGCTTGGATCATATATATATATATATATTTTTTTGTCCTTAAAGCTGGGGCAAAAAACCCCGAATTTCATATCTTGTATTTTTTAAAAAAATTATTATTATCTTTTACGAGCCTAATTTTTGTTGGGCTCGGCTTGGTCAGGCTTGGATCATTTTTTTGGTCCTTAAAGCTGGGCCAAAAAACCCGAATTTCATATCTTGTATTTTTTTAAAAAAAAATTATTATCTTTGACAAATTTATAATTTAAAAAATTATTTTTATTAGATTAGGTTTTAAAAGTTGGGTTTAAATAATTTAAAACTTTAAATATATGTTGTACATGGGTTAAATAAATGTTAAAAAGTGTGTTTTAGTTAAAATAAAATACTTTTTATTTTTAAATTTTTTTAATTTACTTTTGGACCTAGCCTAAATGTAATTTTCTACCATCTTCAGAATGTTAATTAACTCATATTTCTCTATATGCCACTCTCAATGTAGAATGTATGCTGAGAGACTTGGTCAAATTTTAGTTATTAGCAAAATTAGACGCTCTGTTTCTTACTTTTGTGAATTTGATTTGATAAATATACTTCCAAAACACTCATTTAATGACAACCACTAGAGTTTGTGGGCTCTAAGCTCCTGGCCTATTCCTTAATTAATATTTGCTCCAAAGTCCAAATAAAGGATGAATCCACCAACCACGACAATCAATTGATTACATCATCACTTGCGTATTAAAAATAAATCGATGAATTGTCAGAGTTTATCAGCCATTCAAACAGGGCTTCACAGATCGAAAATCCTAGGAAGCAAGCAAAGGATTTCAAGTCAACTCTTGTATTTGGGCAAATTCTCTCAGTTAATTACTTCAAACTGGACCTCGTTTACTTCCAATTTCCATACCTGAAGTCAACAACTGACAAGAGTTGGTTTATTTTAGTAAATTAACAGAGGCACTATCCTTTAACAGCTAATCTATCTTTGAAAGTTTCCGCTGAATAATCTCGCGTTAATCAATTTGTGGATCATGAGTTCCTCTATTTTCAGAATCTCTCTTTTCATCCTTATGTTTAGCCAGCTTCAATTCCCACTAGTTTTCTCAGGATATGTTAATGTCTATGAGGAGGCATATTCCAAGTGTTCTGCTTCTTTCAGCTGCGGAATTTTCACTGGTATTGGCTATCCTTTTTGGACAAATGAACAGCCTGAATATTGTGGGCATCCAGGCTTCAAGCTTGATTGCCAGGGAGACAGAGCCACCATTGATATCAATTCCCAGAAGTATGATATCATCAAAATCTATTATGAAGCTCAAGTCCTGAAGATTGCAAAAGCAGATTTCATGTTGAACATTTGTCTTGTAAGCTATATCAACAGTACTTTGGATTTCAATCTCTTCGAGTATACAGTCAGCGACCAAAACGCCAGCTTGCTTTACGAATGCGATCATCTGACTGAAGAGCAACCACGGAAACAGGAGTTTACATGTCCAATAGACAACAGGCCCAGTGAATGTTACTTCACCGCGCCGGCAATTTCAAGTGATGAACTTTCAAGGAGATGCAAAATCAGTCTCCTGATACCAGTCCTGGAGATTTTTGCTGATCATTTTACAATTTATTTAATGACTATTGATCAAGTTATAAAAGAAGGTTTTGAGGTTAGGTGGATTATAGACCAAGAGCGATGCAGGGATTGCCTTATTTCAGGAGGGAAATGTGGATATAACAGGACTATTAATGATTTTACTTGCTTTTGCCCGTATCAACCTTCGCCAAGGACATGCTCCAGGACGCAGCCACCAGCAAACAGTGCCGCCGCTAATCCTAGTACAGCTCCAGGTATGCACACACGATACTTCTTTATTTATTGATTTATTTTTAACCGATACTTCTATATATATACTATTTTAATTTTTTCTAGTTTTTAAGTAGCTACCGAGCTAGTTATGAGAGATAAGATTGATGAGATGAACCAGCACCCTTAGCTCCAATATTATAACAAATAATTAATAATTAAGACTTCTTTTTTTAAAAAAAAAAAGTTATACAACAGTCAGAATCCAGTAAAATTAAAGTGTACAAACAACTCAATATATTAAAGTATACTACAACTGAAGCCTAGTATAATAATAAACTCTCACAATAATCTTTCACCTTAGAGTTCAGAGGAGGCACTATAGACTAATAAAGGAGTTTTTGGTAATTAAAAATTAGGACTAGATATATGAGAAATTAAATCCTCTACATACTAATCTATACTCTGAATTTTTAATAAGCTTGTGCTATGCCGCTATTTATATGTTTTAGGGGACATTACTTTTGGGTACATCAGTCTTCAGCCAAAGCCCATTCGTTTAGGTGACATGGAAAAGCAATAGAATATGAGGAGTTTATTATTCTTCCAATTGCTTTTTTTTTTTTGAAAGGAAATTGCTTTTTGGTTCAACAAAAGAATTAAAAGCTTCAATCGATTCTGCAATTTCCATGTAGCTGCAAATGGGTCCAAAGCTTGTTGAAAGGGGATCGGTTAGGCCAACTTTTGTTAAAAAATTTAGCCCGATTTGCAATCCAAGATCCAACCCATATATTTATGAGTTTACCGGCAAGCCCTCTCTAAAAGTCAGAGTCAACGGCCATTGGATTTCAGTCTGGCTCTCTCGTGGAAAATGCTAATGCTTTCTTCGCCTTTAATTTATTTCTTTGTCATGGGAACTAGCTAGTCTATACGTTATAAAATTTTCTTTCGCAGCTGCTTTTCAAATTATAAAAAAATTGATTTCTTCATTGAAATGTTGCACTAGGCAATTACCTCTTCATACAAGCAAACAAAACCCATATAATCTTACCAAGTCTTTGTTTCTTCCAAAGAGATTATAGTTGTACATAACCATGAGTCATCTCTTCCCTCCGCCAATTCTCAACTCTATCCTCACCTTCATGATCTGCATCTTGATTGCCGTTCCTGCATCTCATGGCGATGGCGATGGCGATGGCGATGTTGACGAACAGTACATGTCATGCAACAGCTCCCACTCGTGTGGGACCTTACAGGATATCCGGTATCCATTCTGGGTACACAATATTAGGCCTCAGTTTTGTGGTCTCCGACGTTTCGAGCTCCAATGTCATGATAATGAGTATGCTACCCTACAAATCGGACATCAAAGTTTTCGAGTTTTAGAGATTAACAATACACATCCAATCATGAGAATTGTTATAGCTGATTATATAGGTAGAGATTGTCTTGAATCAATTCGGAAATCCAGTATCAGCGACCCTCTATTTAATTACACTGAGAAGGTTCGAAACCTCAGTTTATTCTATGATTGCTCCGGTGATTTCTCCTCACAGCTGGGCAAAAATAATTATAATTGTACCTCAAAAGGTGGAGTAGTTATAAGAAGCTTTTACACGATCGACAACTATGATGACTCGCCGCTTCACAATCTTAGCAACTCATGTTCCAGTGTTATCAAAGTCCCCATACAACTGGCACATCCCAATATTCGTTATCTTACGGATGGTAGATTGATTGAGGCTCTGAATCAAGGGTTCGAAGTGAGATTTGTTGCGGACGATAAGCTCTGTTCGACATGTACTTCTCAATCTGGAGGGATATGCGGATCTAATGAGTCTTCAGATAAATTTTCGTGCCTTAATCCTCCTCGTCACGGTATGCATCTAAGCCCTTCATTTTCACACAGTTTATCAAAAATTAGGTTTAAAAATGATACCAAACAACTTTCTACTGGATATTAAGCTGTGTTTAAGTTTAAATTTCACAATATTAGACTATCTAATTTAAGTGGAAACGGTGTTCAAAAATTAAAAAAAAAATTAAGTGGAAACGAAGAAGGGTTATTCAGTAATTTGTTGGATTCTAAATTTTAAGAAACTTTTAGAATATATCAAAAATACATATATATAGACACGGTTACATTTTCTCTTTAATTTAACAGCTTTCCTATTGGTCGAACTATACAACAGTTTCTTGTTCATTGTAATTACTTTTCTGGGTCTTTGTTTATTTATTAAATGAGAAAAAGTCACATCTAATGACTGGTCAATGGTCATGATCATCGCAATGTACGTAGTTGAGTAGGCTTTAATTTAATTGGGTGTCTGGTGCGATTTAGTTTATTTCCACGTCAACGTCTTTGAACATGTCAACCGTCTAGTTTGCCTTCGCCGGTAGGCCCCTCCCCCTCCATAGCCAATGTGGTTTTTGTTTCGTGTCCATTTAAATTCTGTCAACATTTAGATATTTTGCTCTACAGTTTAGAAAAACCTGCTCTTATTCTGTGTGTGAGTGTGTGTATTTCCAAATTCAAGTTTTCCAAAACGGGGTTTTAGAGAAAGGAATGAAAAATCTTCTACAGCTGTTTAGTTTGACCACAATTTGGGCCCAATATTGATCAGTCTATGCTGATTATTCAACCACAGCTCAAATTGAAATTCTTCCTATTTTTGGGCTTAATGGTTAATGGTTATGATTCTTTTTTGGATTTTTTCGTCTCTTCGTTTCGCATACGTAGTAAATTTGTGATTGTTTAGGGTTGAGTCTAGAATTTGGAAATATAAAATTTAAGAGGTTGACCTATTAGGTGAAGAGTTTTGTTATTTTTGTAAGTCAATTACTCTTTTCTTTATTAGCCTATATAGAGCGTGACTTATGTCAAGATTTAATTAGACAGTTGTAGGCTCTATTGCAGAATTCCTCAATAGAAACTTGACACCTTTGCAATCGCGCACTTAATCAGCATTGTTAATTTACAAGATATGATTTAATGATTTTCTCTTACGAGGGAAAAAAAAAACACTATAAGTCTCTGTCCTTTCTAATATCATTTATTGTAAATTAAACATAAAATTTTCTAAGTATCTAATCCAAAACATACGTAATAACAGAAATGATAATGAAGGCGTACCTTAATCTTAGATCTTTGAGATCTGGGCAACAACATTAAACCTATAAATCATTTTCATCCTCCCTCTAAGAGTCCAGCCAACCACAACAGTTACTCTCTTTTTGTCCACACGTTTTCATTCAGCCAACCAAAACTCAACAAGTCGCGGAGTGAATCAGAATCATTAATATTTTAACAAAAATGCCCCCACCTGCTTACTCACAGCACAGGACTTCAATCGTTATCCTCATCATTTCATTTATTGTCTTTAGCTCTATGTAGGATTAGATGACGCATCTCTAAAGAATAGCTCATATAACCTTGTTTGCTTCTGGTAGTGGAAATGGGATGCTAAGAGTTTGAATCTCTCTTAAAAAAACATTTAAAGAGTTAAAAAAAAAAAAAAAAAAAAAAGACTAGGACTAGGAGATTTCTCTTGGATAGAATTTTCTAACATCCATATGAATTTTTAAAATATTTAATGAGGTAGTGAAACAGCTTAATAGCCCACAAGCTGATCTCGCCCATAAGCTGGCATCTTTGCTTTCTTTTGGATCTTTGTTTCCCACTTGGTCTCTTTTCCACTTTCAAACTCACATCACACACTTGAATTGACAATAAAATATACAAGCTAAACAACTAATAAACTCAAAAGCCTCCGCTGCCAACCACTACCAACTACATTAGAATTTTCTTCCATTATGCTTCTCTCCATTTGCTTCCGCTTCTTCTCTTCTTCCCTTCATTTTCCAAATCCATATGGATCTCCAAAACATCTTCATACTCAAAATAACTCTTCTTCGATGTATCATCATCATCATCACTTTTGCCAGCCACACCCTTTCTCTTGACCCCAAATTCAAGGCTTGTGCCCCAAGAACATGCGGCAACGACCTCATAATAAGCTACCCTTTTTGGATTTCTGAAGAACAAGAACCCTTCTGTGGCTATCCAAACTTTGGGATCACCTGTAATGACAAAAACCCTGTACTTACCATTTCTCATTATGATTACATCATTAAAGATATCTTCTATCCCAACACTTCACTTCTTGTGGCCAATTCTTTGGTCTATGAAGAATCATGTCAAACTCCTCTTCAGAATCTTACTCTTGACCGAACTCCTTTCAATTTTAGTAGTAATACAGATCTTTTTATCTGGTACAACTGCACTGAGAATCCTCCTCAGTACGATACGTATCCTATAAATTGTTATAGTAATGCTACACTCCATTCTTTTGCCGGTTTTCACAAGGATGTGTTGGTGGAGGCAAACTATTCATTCGAGTCGTGCCAGTCTTTTGCGTACGCACCTGTGCATCTAGATAATGGTGTTGATTTGGCTAGTTTGGGTTCGATGAATTACACTAAAATTTTAAAGATGGGGTTCCTCTTGAATTGGACTGCACATAGTTGCAGCAATTGTAAGGCAAGTGGTGGACGCTGTGGATTCAGTAATAATGAATTTGTTTGCTTTTGCGAAGATAGACCTCATCTCAAAACATGTGATGATGGTAACTCTTCAGTGCATTCGCCTTTTTTTTTTTTTTTTTTTGCCTTTTTCTAGATCTTGTTTCTTCATTTTTATTTGCTTTACTATGGTTATCAATATTATGGCACAATTCCAGTTCTATTTTTGCTATTTTGTATCATATTGTTATATGTTACTATGATTCTAAAATGCTTTGCATTTGAAATGTGGATAGCTTTGAGAATCTCATTCATTCAGTGAAGTTCGACTTCTATGATTGGAAATTTAGAAAGAACTAAAGGTTTCAGGCTTGGAAGAAGAAATTCTTTGTTCCCCTCAAGTTTCTTGGCCAAATCAGAATAGGATTTTCTGTTTCTCTTGTCTCATTTTCTAGTTTAGAACTAAAAACTTTCTATGACTTTTGAGCATTAAACCACTTGGGAAAGGGGTATTACTTATGATTCCTAGCTATTAATCATATTGTTCATCAATGGTGGTGCAAGAAAATTTGTTCATAGGCTCATATTTAAGCTTTCCTTTTCTTCCATTGCTCATGAATGCTCATACTCTGTTTCCTCTGTTCTAAATTATATTTGACCTTTTGCTTTAAATATTGTACATAATCAAAGAGAGCTGGAAGTTTATTCTGTCAGTCTGTGAATCTGTCATCGGGAAACTGATATTTGGACCTTCTCATCTTCTATCTTGATGTTATTGATAATTTTATATTACTTATTATAAGTTGATCATAGATTAGATTACAGAATTCTAATGCAGCTTCTAGTAGATATCAGTTCACCAACGCCTGTCATAGTGTCCGAATTTTGTGTAATTCCAACTTAATTGGAATTGAGGTTTTGAGTTGATTTGAATATTAATTTCTGCATTGACGTAAATGCAATTTCTGAAGAGGTTATTTTACAATTATAATTTTTTTTAATAATAATTTGTGCCGTTGTATTGTTCTAAATCTTCACTGACACAGGTGATGGTGCAAACTTGAAACTGAAGGTTGGTATAGGTAATACACTATACAAGTCCTCCATTTGTTTCAGTAACATATACAAACACATGCATCAAGAATTGATAATTGGTCTCACTACTGTAAACAGGAGTTGGTGCAGCTTTCGGGGGTATGGGCATTATGGCTGCTATTTTCTTGATTTATCTACGTCGTAAGAAGAACAAACATTCTGCTTCAACTCTGTTATTTCGCAACACATCGTCTGAACCCTCTTCAAAGGTGGATCTGGAGAAGGGAGGTAACTATCATGGAGTTCAGGTCTTCAGCTATGCTGAACTCGAAGAGGCCACCAATTATTTTGATTCTGCCAGAGAACTTGGTGATGTAGGATTTGGAACTGTATATGATGTTAAGTGTCAAGACCCTATGTTTAACTTTCATTAATTATTTCAATGAACAATTTAAAGGCAAACTCCCATTTTAATTAATCAGGTGAACTCCAAGATGGGCGAGCTGTTGCAGTCAAGCGTTTATATGAAAACAATTACAAAAGAGTTGAACAATTCATGAATGAAGTTGATATACTAGCTCGCTTGCGCCACAACAATCTTGTCTCTCTTTACGGATGTACTTCCCGTCACAGTCGTGAACTCTTGCTTGTGTATGAATTCATCCCCAATGGCACAGTTGCTGATCATTTACACGGGGAACGTGCCAAGCCTGGTGCCCTACCTTGGCCTACACGTTTGAAGATCGCCATTGAGACAGCAAGCGCATTGACATATCTTCATGCTTCTGATATCATCCACCGTGATGTGAAGACCAACAACATTCTTCTTGACAACAACTTCTGTGTTAAAGTTGCAGATTTTGGACTTTCCCGTCTCTTTCCAAATCATGTCACCCATGTTTCGACTGCTCCACAGGGGACTCCAGGATACGTTGATCCCGAATACCACCAATGCTATCAGCTTACTGACAAGAGTGATGTGTTTAGCTTCGGAGTTGTTTTGATTGAGCTAATATCATCAATGCCAGCAGTTGATATTACTAGACACCGACATGAGATTAATTTGTCAAATCTGGCAATCAACAAGATCCAAAACAAAGCATTGCACGAGCTCGTGGATCAAACTCTTGGATATGAATCAGACAACAAGGTAAGGAGGACGATAAATGCAGTGGCAGAGTTGGCATTCCAGTGTCTGCAAAGTGAGAAGGATTTGAGGCCTTATATGGTGGACGTCTTGGACGCTCTAAGGGATATAGAGAGTGATGGGTACGATGACAAGAAGACACATGAGGAGACGATGACACAATCCCCAGATTCTGTCACTCTCTCTTGGACCAGCACGAAGACGACACCAACTTCCAGTAGTTAAGTTTTCTGTTTCTCATTTCACCAAATTTTCGAGTACAAAAGGAAGAGAAAGCAAAGGATTGGGTGACTTCATTTTCTTCTTCCCTCTGCCATTAGCTATGATCTTTAATGGGATTAATGTACATAAGTAAGAGTTCGCTTTTAATGCTTATACAATTATACTGAGGTCATCATTTAAGCACAATGCCTTCCTATTGTTTATTGGCGTTTCCTTTGATTTTTTCCTTCTGTTTTAGGGTGTATTTAGAGCAGCTACGCTATGAGTAGTAGTCTGATTTTTTTTTTTTTCCCCCTAACTTTACATAAGAAATTGTTTTATATAATTTATTATGGAATAATAAGGGATATCATTTCATTAGATTATAGCATATGGTGTTTAAAAATACTCGACATGGTCATTAGTCTCAGCAAGCATTGCCCAAGTAAGACCATTTTTTTTTCTTAGAACTGTACATGTGTCCTTTATCTATTGGGTCTAACTAAAATCATATCCAAAAAATATCAATTAGATCATTTTTAAGACTTGATGGCACTCCTTTGCCTTTGTCTTTCCTTCCAGACACTGAGTCACTGACTTGAGAAATTTAAATAAACAATATTGTTTCTAATTTCTCCATGAAGTCATCATAATTCCTGATAATTAGTAGTATGATTACATAATCCTACACTGTCATTAATGCTTGCAAATCTGGGGAGAAAGATAATTGTGGCCAACTATAATTTCATTTCTGCTTTTTATCTTCAAAAGATTTTATCATTTTAACTATCGCTAATATCCCAAAATTCTTTTTCTTTTTTTTTTTCGTAATAAACTTGTTACTATATACTGGGCTCAGTTTGGGCTCTAAAATCGCTTTAAAATCGAAATCGTCTAAGTCCAGTAAGTACTTGAATTGGACCATTAGCATCCTTTTGATTTTCTTTTCAAACCCCTTTTCTTGTTAAAATATGCTTTCATTCCCAGAAGCCAAAATTTCCTTTTCTAGTTTTTCAATTTCTTTCTAATTCAGAAAAGAAAAATATTTCAGTTTCTTCCATTCAACTCCAATTACATTTTTTCTTAAAAAAAAAATTGAATGATGCAATCACATATATTTTACTCCAAAAAAATCATACATATATACGTATTAAGTAGAATTAAAAGTCTTATAAAAAAAAGTTAAATTAAAAGTGGACTCAAATGGCTATGATATATATTTTTTTAAATAAAAAGCTTGATCAATGAGAAAAAAAAGGAAAAAGATTTTAAAGTACAAAATGTTTGTGAGGTCACAAAAACAAATATAAAAGACTTTGGAGTTGTTGTGCGGGTGTAAATAATTAAAGAGAGAAATAGAGGGGTTAAGTATATTTATTTTGTCATTTAATGTAATTATAATAGGAAAGTAATATTATAAGAATTATTGAGGGGTGCCAATAGTTCAACTCTAACTAATTTTATGGTAATATGTGCTTTCTACTCTTCTATTTAGAAGGTATGATAGGTCCCAAGGTGGTGATCAACAAAATTTTTATTTTAATTTTAACCTTTGTTGATAAAGTTATATTTAAATTAATTTAAATTATTATTTTGTCTTTTAAAAGTTAGAGGATGGGCAAAGCCCTAATTTATTTTATTTAGACCTTTATCTTTCCCAAGATTTAAATCCGGTGGTCAGTTAAATAAAACTACTTAAAAACCACTAGATCACACCTTTGGAACAATTTTAATCATTATTTACTACCGTGGAGCCTCCAGCTTGTGTATAGATATCCACATGCTTGACTTATAAAAATAAAGAAGAATTTCTTGTTATAAACCACCCTAGAGGTTTATTCATTTTTTGATGTAGGATTTGTTTGAGGGAAATACTCAGAGACCGTGATGGCGGATGATTGGTGGCGGAAGTGCGGTGTGTCTGTAAACTAGGTAGCGAGGGAAGCGAGAATATCCTGCTCATCCACGCACGTCATCCGTGAGGCCAATTTCACAAAAGCATAAAGCCATTCTGCTTTGCTAAGGGTTGATTCGAGGAGACCGGTCAGCGGCGATTAGAGGCATGCTCTCGGCGAGAATCTGAAACCACCCGACTACGAAATGGGGAATCCACGTTCGAGAGGTGGGAGGATATGACGTGAAGCTGGCGGGATTCGAGGAGGCCTATAAAAAGGTAAGGTAAAAGGGTTATTTTGAGATTAGAAGAGAGATAAAAGAAATTCTAAAGAAGAGAAAACTACACAAAAGCCATAATATCTGTGGCAAGTGTTCGAACCTGCATCGACTTGGCGTCGGAGGGTTTCGGGAAAACAACTACGACTGTCTGTGTGAGAACCTCTGGAGAAAAAGCTTTCGAGGAGAGATCTCATGGTGAAGTTGATCGGCGAGAGACCACAGAAACGAGGACAACTAGAATCTCGCATCAACATTTTGGCCGTCAGGGGCTGATCAAAAAGCCATTGATAGTAGAAGAGGAGTGAAGCAAGTGAAAGCGATGGAAACAGGGAAGCAATCTGCAGATAACATCCTCGATGCACCCGGTGGAAAACAAGAATGGCAGAAGAACACAGAGGATCTGAAGCTGAGACGGAGAATTCGGGAAAGACAATCGAGAATCGAATTGAAACTTAAGGGAGAGCAAAGCGGGGAGTTGGTGAAATGCTTCACGCATGATGTGTTTGCTTGGACACATGAAGACATGCGAGGATTGACCGAGTGGCATGTCGTAAGGCAATAAAGAAAGGTGCTTTCGGGCGAAGAGAGGTGCTTGAGGAGAGGTATGAAATGGCGAGTGGAGAAGCTCTTGAGGCGGGGTTCATTCGGGAAGTCAATTACCACGAATGGATATCGAATGTGTGTTGGTAAAAGCGAATGGCAAGTGGAGGATGTGTGTGGATTTGGACCTCGATAAGGCGTGCCAAGACTTCCTTTATCAAAGATCGATCAGTAGATTCAGCAATGGACACGCTCTGCTTAACCGTGGGCGTTCTCGGGATACAACCGAGATCCCATGTATGCAAGGCGGGACGAGGAGAGCACGGCTTTCATCACCAACCAGGGTTTGTTCTGTTACAGGGTAATGCCATTTGGTCTCAAAAATGCTGGGGCCACCTATCAGAGGCTGGTGAACAAAGTCTTTAAGCCGTTGATTGGGAAAACCATGGAGGTGTCGTGGATGACATGATCACCAAGTCAAAATCCGAAGGAACATGTCAGACACCTCGAGGAGACATTCGAGCTTTTGAGGAAGTATAAGATGAAGCTCAACCCGGAGAAATGTGCTTTTGGGGTCGGGTCGGGGAAGTTCCTTGGATTCATGGTGAGTCATTGGGGGATCGAAGCAAATCCCGAGAAGATCCGAGCGATCGTCGAGATGAGGTCTCCTCGTGCTTTGAAGGAAATACAAAGCCTTACGGGAGATTGGCGGCATTGGCGGTTCGTATCGAAGGATAAGTGTCAACCATTCTTTCAGTGATAAAGAGGGAAAGAAAGCGAGTGGACCGGAATCTGAGGAAGCCTTCGAGAACTTGAAGCGATATTCTGACCCTCTGCTATCCACACCGAGGGATGGGGACAAGTTATTTTTGTATCTGGTGGTATCGGATCGGGATTACATTACAGTGAGAGGAAGAAGGAGTTCGATATCGATATACTACACCGCCGACGGCGAGATACCGTTGGAGAAATGGGCACTTGCCGCATGGTTCTTCGGGAAGATGATGCCATATTTTCAGGCATTCCCAGTCTCGGTTATAACAAACCAGCCATTGCGTCAAACTCTGCACAAGTTCGATGCTTCTGGTCGGCTCGTCAAGTGGGCTATAGAGTTGAGCGAGTTCGACATAGACTATAAACCCCGAGCAGCGATAAGGGCTCAGGCAATGGCCGATTTCGTAGCAGAATTCACAGAGCCTGAAGTATGTTTAGACCAACAAGATGTAAGCCGAAGTATGGCAAATGTCGTAGATGGGTCATCGAGGCGAGGGATCGAGGCGAGGATTGTATTGGAAGGCGGGAGGGAGGAGATCTCTTATCTTTGTAAAGTTAAATTGACAGCAAATAACCGAGTATGAAGCCTTGATAGCGAGGATTAGGGCAAAGGCATGAGAGCGAGATAAGTGAAGATCGAATTCCGGTGGTTGCGAATCATCGAAAAGATTCCAACCAAGAGAGGAAGATGGGCGATGAAGATAATCGAGATGATGGGAAAATTCAAAGCGATGGAGGTACAAATCGAGGACGAATAGTCGGCGGATATTTTGGCGGGATGGCGTGATAAAAATGCCAAAGTCGATCCCTCTGGAGGTGAAGTCCAGCCCGACCATCAAGCCGAATTCGGGGGTGCTGCGGATAGAACAAAAATGCTCGTGGATGGACCCGATGGTTTATACAGAGGCGGGTATTACCACCGGATAAGCTCGGAAGATTAGAGCCGAGGCCTCGCGATACCGATGATTGATGGGATCTTGTATCGGCGAGGATATACTACCTTTCGCCCGATGTTTGGATGAGGACGGCGGATTACGTCTTGAGAAAGTACATGAAGAATTTGCGAATCGTTCGGTGGGAGATCCACAGCCCGCGAGGTTAAGCGAGGATATTTCGGCGACAATGCACCAGGATGCAGGGAAGACCGGGGGTATGTAAGCTACGAGTTTTCAAGTTTCCCCGACCAACCACCATGGCTTCTCCCGGCCATTTGCTCAATGGGGAATTGATCGGTTGCCGAAGGGGCGAGGCGAACGCATGCAATAGTTATAGATTACTTCACGAAGTGGATGAGGTCAAGCCATGGATTCTGAAGAAAACAACAGACTTTGTTTGGAGAAACCTGGTCTGTCTATAAGTGATCCCTTATGAATTGGTAACGGATAATGGCAGGCAGTTCGATAATCACAGCCGATTTACTGCGGAACCTTGGGATAAATGAAGTATTGCTCGCTCACCTCAATCGAATGGACAAGTAAAGCGACAGACCGTGAGACTTTTGAAAACCAGGCTTGGAGCAAAAAAGGGTACATGGGTTGATGAGTCGAGGTGTCTATGGGCATCTGAGGACAACCCACAAAACAAGGGGAACCTGGCTTTCGGACATGAAGCGGTCGTACCAGCTGAGATAGGAACGACCACGCACCGGACAGACCATTTCAATGAGCAGGAGAACGACGAGCAGATGTGTTTGAATCTTGATCTGCTAACGGAGAAGAGGGAGCAAGCAGCTGGTCGATCAGCCATTTACCAGCAAAGGGTTGCTCGTTATTATAACCAGAAGGTGAATGTACGGCAATTCAGGGTCGGAGACTGGGTACTGAGAAGAGTGAATCAGAGCACCAAAGATTCGACTCAAGGAGTGCTGGGACCGAATTGGGAAGGGCCATATAGAGTCAAGCAGATAGTGGGACCCGGAGCTTACAAGCTGGTTCGCACGGACGGCCACGAGGTGAAACGCCCATGGAACGCAGCACACCTCCGAAAATACTTCCAGTAAGACTTGTTCACATTTGAAAGCTATTTCTGCTCGTGTTCATTATCGTTTATCTTTTATGTTTTATGTCCAAACAATTTCATGTAAGTTGAATCCTGCCATTAATGGAACGTCGAGGAATTTCATTCGCTTGAAACTGTGAAAATTTCCTAAGGCATGCAAAGGCTCACCAAGTCTCAAAGCCTGTTTTATGGCGAGACCAGAAGCCAAGCGTGCCAGGATCTGCTCGGCCACGAGAATCTCAATCCTTGAAGAATCAAAGGCATGCAAAGGCTCGTGAGTCTCAAAGCCTATTTTATGGCGAGGCGAAGCCAGCGTGCGGGATCTGCTTCGCCACGAAGGCGAAGCGAATCAAGAAGAAATTACCTAAGGCATGCTAAGGCTCGACAAGTCTCAAAGCCTGTTTATGGCGAGACGAAGCTCGGCTCGCCACGAGAAGGCGGCGAATCCCGATCTTGAAGAATCAAAGGCATGCAAAAGGCTCGAGTCTTTTGGCGAGGCGAAGCCAAGCGTGCGGGATCTCTTCGACCACGGAGCGGCGAGAATCCCAATCCTTGAATCAGGCATGCAGTCTCAAAGAGCGTGCAGGGATCCGACCACGGTAGGCAATCCCAAAAGAATCAAAGGCAAAGGCTCGTCAAGTCTCAAAGCTTTGTTTATGGCGAGAGAAGCGATGCGGGATCTCGACCATGAATCGCTTTGAAGAAATTACTAAGGCATCTCGAACAAAGTCTCAAATTTATGGCGAGACCAAAGCGTGCAGGATCTGCTTCGGCCACGAAAAGGTAATCCCAAGCTTTGAAGAAATTACCTAAGGCATGAGGCAAAGTCTCAAAGCTATGGCTAGACCAAGCGTGCCAAGATCGGCTCGGCCACGAGAAGGCGAGCAGAATCCCAATCATTGAAGAATCTTCCAAGGCATGTGGCAAAACCATATACCATGCGAGCTTTCGACCTTTCGACGAAACGGCGATTCTCAATGGGAAAAATAACTCGTAATTACAACACAAGAGAGTAATAAAAACATTTCTATTAATTTGTTAATAATTAATCAGGATAATCCTCACAAATATTGTTCGTTACAATACAAGAAACATATTTAAGAAGACGGTGGAGTACCTCGTAGAGTATCTCCGATTCTGGGGTACTCTCCACCAAAGATCTGGATTACAGGAGGATAGTTTTCCTTCTCTATCACTATTGGTGCCATCTCTTCGGCATCCTCCTTTGCAGCCTCCTCGTCCATATGTTGGGCGACACCAGCTGCAAGGTCGTCCATCTTCGATCGAGGTGTTAGAGGGGCCATGATGCAACGATAGGAATGCCAAGTCCCCGGTCGCGGTTGTCGACCTCCTTCTAAGTTCTCGACTGGGGAATCACGGAGATTCGAGGAAGCCTCATCATACGCCTTTGAAGATCCTTCTTGACCTTGGTCAGCTCCTCCTCGAGGCCTTTTCCATCCACGCCAAGAATCTAAGTTTCTCTTGGTCCATTACATTACACCGAAGGCGGGGACCGATATTTGAGGAAATACTCAAGCGAGACCAGGGCGTGATGAAGCGATGATTGGTGGCGGAAGTCTGCGGCGAGAGTGTCTGTAAGAGCCGAATGAGGAAGCAGGGCAGGAATATTCTGCTCATCCACGAGCACGTCATCCGCGAGGCCAATTTCCTGTAAGAAGCATAAAGTCATTCCTGCTGTATTCTTGCTAAGGGTTGATTCGAGGAGACATTAACGGCGATGCTCTCCCGAGAATCAAACACGAAGGCCACCAACCACTACGAAATGGGAATCCACGTTCGAGGTGGGAGGATATGACGTGAAGCTGCATAAAAGGTAAAAGGTAAAAGGGTTAGCAATTTTGAGATTAGAAGAGATAAAAGAAATTCTAAAGAAGAAAAAACTACCCAGCCATAAGATCGTAGTGTTCCGAACCTTCATATCTCGACTGGCGTCGGAGGGTTTCTTGGGGACGAAACAACCCGTGTTCTGTGTCTTGAACCTCTGGAGAAGAAGGCTTTCACGAGGAGAGATCACCGGTGGTGAAGTTGATCGAGCGAGAATTGGTAGAACGAGGACAACCAGAATCTCGCATCAACAGGATTTAGTATTTTGAAATACGCATTAGATAATCATGATACGTCACCTTTAAAGTCTTCTTCAATCACTAGCTTGTAAACTAAAGCTTATTGCGGCAGCAGTTGCTCAAGATTTGGGTACTACAAAACTGCTCAAAGATGACACTTTAAAGTTAAAAGTGGCTTATAATGAGTCGTCCAAATGTGTCGTCTTTGTAGTGTGGTCATCTATAGTGGTCAACGAAAGATGACCCTGTTTTAAATGTCATCTATTATAATAAATTTATAGATGACATATATTAGTAATGCTATCACGTAATGTAAAATCAGAACCTTGACAAATTACAATGTCATAACCTCATTTGTTGTACATAATTTGATGATTATGTCAGGAAGTTGAAATGGTGGAAGAAGATGTTATTGGTGCTCGTGGAGGAGAAGCGAGGAAAGGCATTGGTGGGATTTGCAAGGCTTCGTTGCTTTCTTGCAGCATTTCTATCACTCTGTTCATGGGCGGCCTATTCGATGGATGAGTCTGTATACACCACAAACCAACAATAATCATCTTCTTGACAATTTTACTTTCCTCACTGGTCACAACACCAGGCAATTTAAATTCTCTGCCCTGCTCGACATGCTTGTAAATCCAATGTGGAAAGTATATCTCGCTAGAATGATCAATGCCAGAATCATGGTAATTTTTGCATCCAACCAATTCCATAATCATCATTCCATAGCTATAGACATCAGACTTGTGTGAAACTTCTCCAAAGATTCTATTGAAAACTTCTGGAGCAACGTAGCCGATTGTCCCTCTAGCCTCTAACATCGACACGATGCTCTCTTTCTTAGGGCAAAGTTTTGCCAGACCAAAATCGGAGATCTTGGGAACAAAATCTTCATCAAGGAGAATGTTTTGAGGTTTTATGTCGAAATGCAAAATCCTTGTGCTGCACCCCCGATGCAAGTATTCAAGCCCTTTGGCTATGCCTACAATGATTTCATACATTTTGTCCCATCCCAAGTGCTGACCACTAGGCTTCGAAGTGTTCCAATTGTACACGAATTTTTCTAGGGATCCATTAGGCATGAACTCATATATAAGGGCTCTCTTGCTGCCCTCTAAACAAAAACCCAGTAATGTGACAACATTAACGTGGGATGTTCTACTGATGCTTGCAACCTCATTAATAAATTCTTGTCCATTCCCTTTGGATGTATTGAGGAGCTTTACTGCTACAAGACGACCGTCAGATAACTTCCCTTTGTACACACGGCCATAACCTCCTTGACCGAGCTCGTCTTTGAATGAGTTAGTTATTTTCTTAAAATTTGGAAAGCTGTACCTTTTGGGAGCAAGAGATCTATAATTTCTAATGAAAGCCTCAATATCTTGATCACTCTTTGTTACCTTTCTACAACAGACGGTCCGTAAAATTGATGAGTTCCTTTTCTTTCTGAATATACAAATAATTGCACAGGTGATTAGTATTCCCATCATTCCGGCACCTAAAGCTGCCGAAAAAAAAAAGTAAGCAAGTATTGATTAGATGCTGACTACAGTTGATTCTCTACTCTCGTCATTATCTATGTAGCTAAAATAGTTTTATGATGCTTTCTTTTCTTATAAATAATTTCAATCAATTGGTAAACAAACTTTAATGAATGGTCAATCAAGATTAATCCTAAGACCGATTTGAAAATAGTAAGATTGATTAAAGATTAAAGAAAGACACCAGATATTACTTGTAGTTCAGCAAGGTTAGCTTGCTTCGGCACTACGAAATAGCCACAGCAAGCTTTATTGACGACACGGGATTATAAGATAAACCCAGCTTGTATCAGAGAACAATTCTGTCTTACTTGACTTTTCCTAATTCTGATTCAATAACAAAATATCTTGCCATATTACTCTGGTCATCAACTCTATACCCTGCTTCAGTATCTGTTTGCTGTTACAACCGGCTTTAACTAACTCTGCAAGTGGGTCCAGCAGTTGCCTAGTAAGCAATTGAAACGTCAACTGTTTCTTCTAAACATGCATTTGGATCCGCAGTTTCTTTTAGTAATTTGATTAATTTTTGTTTTGTTATTTCATATCAAGAATTATATGTATGTATACAAAGATTTTTAGACTCGACGTAATATCGTTCAAAAGAGTATGGCTCGAAATCTTTTTTAAGTAATATTATGCTCTCTATGTGGTTAGGATAGAATATCCCATTAAACTATCTGTTTCTTTTACTGCTAGTCCACAGGAAAAAAAAAAGTGCCCTCTCCCAGTGACAGTTGATGGAAATGATGTTATTCATTGTGTCAACAAGAAATGCAAATGAAAAAAGAAACAAAAGAATGGATCAGTTATATTACCTATGCCAAACCTCGATGTCCGGCTGCCATTGTCTGAAAGAGTAATAAATCAAGGGAATGAAGAGTCAGAAAGAACAGATACTTGCATATTGCAATAATATGGTTGTGCATACTTCATGTGCTGACTCTAATTCGAAGTCAAACAATCTAGAAATTTAGATTCGCTTGAACTAGCTCAAAATTCAGACACTTGTACATGGTAAATTAGTGTCAATTATACGTATATTGCAGGACTCTTTTACAGTTCTTTATAATTTAATCTAGAAATTCAACAGACGAGAAACAGTATCATATAATTCCACTACGGATAAATTTCGGATTATCCCTTATAAATTGATTATCTTTAAATCAATCCTTTACTTTTAAAAAATTATAATTTACTAACATTTTTGTTCAAAAGAAAAAGAAAAAAATAGAAGTGGGTTGATGAAATTTTTTTTTAGTTCTTACAAAAATAAAGAATAAATTAAGTTTTTCAAAGATAAAAGATTGATTTAAAGATAGTAAATTCACGAGAAAATGTTGAAAATAGAAATTCATAATTTAGTAAACTATGCAATAACCCTTCTTCGTTTCAACTTAAGTAATTAACTAGTTTAATATTGTGGAAGTTTAAGAGTGTCTAAACATGGTTTACCATTAAGTGAAACTTGTTTGGAATCATTTTAAAAACTTAATTTGTAGGTAGTGGCTATGGTGGAGCTGCTCTATCATGGAGCATTGATGATGTTTGTCAGATCATAGCAATAAATGCAAATTTAATATTTATCTTTATAATCATACAGTCATCATCAGTTCTCCACCTTGGAACAATTCCAATATAATCGGACCCTAATTTGTATGGTAGGATAAAGATATTCCTCATATTTATTGGGACTCGAAACCTTTGCGACCACAATACGGAGGCCTTATTACTATTTCCCCAGAATGGATACCGGATATTCCATAAGTTCCCACACGAGTGGGGCTGTTGCACGACATGTACAGTTCGTCAACACCGCCATCGCCTTGAGATGCAGTAACGGCAATCAAGAAGCAAATCATGAAGGTAAGGATGGGGTTGAGAATTGGCGGAGGGAAGAGAGATGCCTCGTGATTTTGTACAACTAGTCTCTTCGTCTTGTTGAGGTGAACGAAGACTTGGTAAGATTATATGGGTTTAATGTGCTTAATTTCAAATTTGAAATGAAATTGTGAGAGCGATCTGTGGAAATTTCATTATGTAAACACAGAAAATAGGTGCTCAGACAAACAAATTAATCAAAGGTGAGCCCCTTTAGAATTTTCCACGAGAGAGACGGAAAAGCGATGGGAGTTGACTCTTGACTTTTTCGAGTGTTGCATCCAAAATCACTAAAATGAGCGTATGGCTTGGTGCAAATCGGGTGAGGTTAGTTAAAAACAGATGGCTCCTAAGTTGCATTTCTACGGTCCCTTTTAACAAGTTTTGGTCCAATTTGTAGCTACATGGAAGTTCCTTAATCGATCAAAGCAATTCAAGACTTATTTGCCATTGTCTATGATTGTTGTCATTTAAAAGTTACAGCATGTTTATAAATATTTATTATTGTAGTTTAGAAGTTAAGAGCTAATTTGGTAATGTTGGAACTTTTAAAATAATTGTCATTAATCGTGTTGTAAAAATAATTAGTTCTCAAGAGAATTAATTAAATATTGTGGTAAAATTTATTTTTAAAAATGTTATGATTTTTAAAAATAATTGTATGTGCTTAGTAATCTAACTGTTAAACTATTGTAAGAATACAAATAACTAAAATAGACATAATATTGAATAAAATTTGTTTATACATATATAAAATTGTATGCATAGATTTTTTTTTCTTGTGTATATATAATAAATAATAAGTGGAATAAATATTTTTGGATGATTAATTTTTTTTATCTTGTTATCTCAACATAATTTACAATAAAATAATCTATTTATATTTAATGATTCTATTTCCTAATTCGAGAGTAATAATTCGAGGCAATAAGAGTCGGAAAAGATATTCCCATATTGCAAAAACATGGTTGTGCATACTTGTGCCAACTCTAATTCAAAATCAAATAAACAATCTAGAAATTTAAATTAGCTAGAATTAGCTCAAAATTCAGGCACCTGTGCTTGCTAAATTAGTGTCAATTGTACCTATGCTGCGTGCCGGTTTTAGATTTCTTTATAATTTAATCTAAAAAAATAAAAACTCAAAAGATAAGAAGGAGTGTTATAATTCCTCTAGTACGGAAAATGTTAGAAATAAAATTTCGGAATCCAGTAAACTATGCAGTAGCCCTTCTTCATTTCAACTTGAGTTAGTCTAATATTATCAAAGTTTAGAAACGTCTATACACAGTTTCTAAGTGAAAGTTGTTTGGAATCACTTTTAAAACTAATTTTTAATATGTAAACAGCGTGGACCGGCAAAGCCGCATGAATTGGCAAACAAACCGAGCCTAAGTTTCTACGATTAAAAGATTTGTAACGATAATACGGAAAATGAAGGGCGTAGATGCATACCAGGAGGATAAAAGCACGAAAATTCATCTGAAGACTGATTAGATCCGCATATCCCTCCAGATTGAGAAGAAGTACATGTCGAACAGCGCATATCGTCCGCAACATATCTCACTTCGAACCCTTGATTCAGAGCCTCAATCAATTTACCTTCCTCAAGATAACCAATATTCGGACGTGTCAGTTGTATGGGGACTTTGATAACACGGGAACATGAGTTGCTAAGATTGTGAAGCCGCGAGTCATCATAGTTGTCGATCGTGTAAAAGCTTCTTATAACTGCTCCACCTTCTAAGGTACAATTATAATAATTTTTGCCCAGCTGTGAGGAGAAATCACCGGAGCAATCATAGAATAAACTAAGGTTTCGAACCTTCTCAGTGTAACTAAATAGACGGTGGCTGATACTGGATTTCCGAAATGATTCAAGACACTCTCTACCTATATAATCAGCTATAACAATTCTCATGATTGGAAGTGTATTGTTAATCTCTAAAACTCGAAAACTTTGATGTCCGATTAGTATGGTAGCATAATCATTATCATGACATTGGAGCTCGAAACCTTGGCGACCACAATACTGAGGCCTAATATTGTTTCCCCAGAATGGATACCTGATATACTGTAAGTTCCCACACGATTGGAAGAGGTTGCATGACTTGTACTGTTCGTCAACATCGCCATCGCCTTGAGATGCAGGAACGGCAATCAAGATGCAGACCACGAAGGTGAGGATGGGGTTGAGAATTGGCGGAGGGAAGAGATGACACATGATTTTGTACAACTATAATCTCTTTGGAAGAAAAGACTTGGTAAGATTATATGGGTTTTGTTTACTTGTATGAAGAAGTAATTGCCTAGTGCAACATTTCAATGAAGAAATCAATTTTTTTATAATTTGAAAAGCAGCTGCGAAAGAAAATTTTATAACGTATAGACTAGCTAGGTCCCATGACAAATAAATTAATTAAAGGTGAAGAACCCCATTAGAATTTTCCACGAGAGAGCCAGACTGAAATCCAATGGCCGTTGACTCTGACTTTTAGAGAGGGTTTGCAGCTACATGGAAATTGCAGAATCGATTGAAGCTTTTAATTCTTTATTTGAATTAAAAAGCTATTGGAAGAATAATATAACTCTTCATATTCTATTGCTTTTCCATGTCACCTAAACGAATGGGCTTTGGCTGAAGACTGATGTACCCAAAAGTAATGTCCCCTAAAACATATAAATAGCGGCATAGCACAAACTTATTAAAAATTCAGAGTCTAGATTAGTATGTAGAGGATTTTAATTCTCATATATCTAGTCCTAATTTTTAATTACCAAAAACGATGGTGCCTCCTCTTAACTCTAAGGTGAAAGATTATTGTGAGAGTTTATTATTATACTAGGCTTCAGTTGTAGTATACTTTGATATATTGGGTTGTTTGTACACTTCAATTTTACTGGATTCTGACTGTATTGTATAAATTTTTTTTTTTTAAAAAGAAGTCTTAATTATTAATTATTTGTTATAATATTGGAGCTAAGGGTGCTGGTTCATCTCATCAATCTTATCTCTAATAACTAGCTCGGTAGCTACTTAAAGACTAGAAAAAATTAAAATAGTATATATGTCCCTTTGTATCGGTTAAAAATAAATCAATAAATAAAGAAGTATCGTGTGTGCATACCTGGAGCTGTACTAGGATTAGCGGCGGCACTGTTTGCTGGTGGCTGTGTCCTGGAGCATGTCCTTGGCAAAGGTTGATACGGGCAAAAGCAAGTAAAATCATTAATAGTCCTGTTATATCCACATGTCCCTCCTGAAATAAGGCAATTATTGCATGGCCCTTGGTCTATAATCCCCTTAACCTCGAAGCCCTCTTTTATAACTTGATCAAAGTTCCATAAATAAATTGTAAATCTTTCAACAGCAAATGCCAGCACTGGAATCAAGAGACTGATCTTGCATCTGCTTGAAAATTCATCATTACTTGAAATTGCCGGCGCAGTGAAGTAACAATTACTGGACCTGTTATTTATCGGACAAGTAAACTCCTGTAACCGTGGCTGATGATCTTCAGTCAGATGATCACAGTTGTAAAGCAAGCTGGCGTTTTGGTCGCTGAATGTGTACTCGAAGAGATTGAACTCCAAAATAGTGTTGATAAAGCTTACAGGACAAATGTTCAACATGAAATCTGTTTTTGCAATCTTCAGGACTTGAGTGTCATGATAGATTTCGATGATATCATACTTCTGGGAATTGATGTCAATGGTGGCTCTATCTCCCTGGCAATCAAGCTTGAAGCCTGGATGACCACAATAATCAGGCTGATCGTTTCTCCAAAAAGGATAGCCAATACCGGTGAAAATTCCGCAGCTGAAAGAAGCAGAACAGTTGGAATATGCCTCCTCATAGACATTAACATATCCTGAGAAAACTAGTGGGAATTGAAGCGGGCTGAACATAAGGATGAAAAGAGAGATTCTGCAAATAGAGGAACTCATGATCCACAAATTGATTAACACGAGATATATAATTCAGCGGAAACTTTCAAAGACAGATTAGCTGTTAAAGGATAGTGCCACCATTAGTTTACTAAAATAAACCAACTCCTTTCAATTGTTGACTTAAGGTATGGAAATTGGAAGTAAACGAGGTCCAGTTTGAAGTAATTAACTGAGAGAATTTGCCCAAATACAAGGGTTGACTTGAAATCCTTTGCTAGCTTCCTAGTATTTGGATATGTGAAGTCTTGTTTGAATGGCTGATATACTCTGACAATTCATCAATTTATTTTTAGTACGCAATTGATGATGAAATCAATTGATTGTGGTGGTTTTGAAGTGATAGATTCATTCTTTATTTGGACTTCGGAGTAAATATTAATTAAGGAATAGGCCAGAGGCACAGAACCCACAAACTCTATCATCTGTCACTGAATAAGTGTTTTGAAAGTATATTTATCAAAACAAATTTACAAAAGTAAAAAAACAGAGCGTCTAATTTTACTAATAACTAAAATTTGACAAGAGCCGGATAACATTGGACATTGGTTAATTAACTCGTATTTCCCTAGGTGCCACTTTCAATGTAAAATATATTCTGAAAGGATTGAAAAAAAAATGATAATAAAAAACATTCTGCAGATGTTAGAGAATTTACTCAGGCTAGGTTCAAAAGTAAATAAAAAAATATTTTTTAAATAAAATACATTTTTTAACGTTTATTTAACGCAGCCATAACATACAAAACCCAGTTTTTAAAGCCTAATATAATAAAAATAATTTTTTAAACTATAAATTTGCGAAACATAATAAAATTATTTTAAAAAAACTAAACATAAAGATTTATGTTTTTTGGCCCAACCTTTAAAAAAAAAAAAAAGAAACAAACAAAAGAGCCAAGCCCGACCAAGATGAACCCAACAAAAAAAGTCCAACATTTGCCATCCCTTCCTTTAAACAATAAAACATGGTCAACTTTCTCATTAGCTTGGAAGTCAAGAAATAAAGATCCCCTAATTTTACTTGTTCAACCTCATATTTAGATTTTTTTTTGGTAAAAAAAATCATATTTAAATCCCACTTGAATTTATTAAATTAAATTAATAGCTGGTGATTAAAGATATTCTACGGGTGAGTAAGGGGATTTTTAAACCCTTTTGAACTCTTTTCCTCACAGTCTATAGTTACAAATCCTTCTCTGAAGTGATAGTGGGGTTAAAATTTTAAGTGTAGAGACTATGCCTTTTCTTTGAAAGTTCATTGTTTTATCATTTATGAAATTCTTTACAAAGTATGAATTTATTAAGGATTTTAATTTGTGCTCTCCAAGTAATCTATCCTCTCAATCTAACCATGGATCATCTTGCCCATAATCCAAACGTCACAGAGCCTTCATTGTAATGCGTACTATGTATGCAGAAATCAATTTGTCTTTTTATATTCAGCTGACTGTTTTTCTTCATCAACAAGGCATGATTAACTTGTCTTGAACGTTTCTTC
Source organism: Citrus cavaleriei (assembly GCA_030448925.1). Lineage (NCBI taxonomy): Eukaryota > Viridiplantae > Streptophyta > Magnoliopsida > Sapindales > Rutaceae > Citrus > Citrus cavaleriei. The sequence continues at coordinate 86,728 of JAUJEN010000636.1, forward strand.
CATTAGGGTGAAATTGAACAAGGTTGGGCCTCTGTGCTTTGATTTCCATAGTGGGGTTAGACCTGATATTAGCAGAGGCCCATCATTTTATTTTCTAGAAGTGCAGCTACAGCTAACAGGTTAATTTTCGTAAATTTTATCAGAATGGAGAACGTCTAAATAGCCCTGCTATGAGTTTGTGTGACAACTTCATGAGGATCTCAGTTTCGGTGTATCTCTGCGATATTTCATCTTTTAAGATCATTGAACTTGCCTTGACTCGCTTGTACGTCCTTTTTTATACTTGCCATTGCCAACATCGAGTTTTTAGTTGTTTATTGTCATAAAGAATTCCTAGAGTTTATAAGCCTAAATCAAACCTGGAGATTGCCATTCATTAGAGAAATTTGGTGAAAAGCAGTTTTCAAGGCTTGTTAGAGGTATTAAAGAAATGGCTTAATTTGTAATCATATTAATTTTATCATTGCACGTGTTCGTGCATGCACACATACGCACACAAAAAAAGATTTCCATGCAAACATGTTTAGATTTTCATGCATAGATTTTCAGACTTGGAGCTTTCTCACAGCAGCAAAATTACATATATTTAACTGCTTTTCTCTCTTGATTTCTTTTTGTCCCTTGTTTTGGCCCTTAATCTGGTTTTACTGTTAATTCTATTATTTATTATCTTTGCTTAGTCTTAATTTTCTAGTTTTACCATTCATTGTCTACAATTTACAGAGTTCAAGTTGGTATACAATCACCAAAAGGGATCACAACTATCGGGGGATATTGCAAAGATTTTAGTGACTTCCTAAATTTAAATAATTTTAGGTTTATTATTGTTTTGATGACTTATTTGACGTGCATTGTTCTTTTCATGTACTGTTGTTTGGCACTCATTTTAAGCTTACTATTGTTTATTAAAATTTAACTCATTTTAGACTTATTATAGTTTTGATGTACTCATTTTCTGCATATTGTTATTTTAATTCTTCTTTTAATTGTCAAAATTTAGAAACATTTAAAATTTACAAGATTATGTTCTACTCCACCCACATTTGAGATGACTCATCATTTTGTAGAGATTATAAGTAGATTGACTCATGATTTTATATAGGGATGGCAAAAATTCCCACGGGGACGGGTACCCTCGGGGATTTTCCCCATTCGGGGAGGGTATGAGGATAATTTCATACTCAATTTCTTATTTGGGGAAGGGACAAGGAAATTTTTTTACCCAATTTCTTATTCGGAGAGGGGACGAGGATGAGGTGGAATCCCCATCCCCTACCCATTTCCCCATTTTAATTTTTAATTTTATTTTAATTTTTTTAAAATTACTAGTAAATAAATAATAAAATTTAAATTATAAAATTATAAATATTGGTAAAAATAAAAAAATATCAAAATATTTATATTATTAAACTTTTAGGCCTAATTAACTAATTAAAGTCCTAAATTTTTATTTAGGACATTAAAAAGACTGAGTAGATTCTATTAGCCCATTTTTTTTTAAATTTTAATATTCTTTAAATATTTTAAACTTAAATCTATTTTTTTTATTTAGTTTTAGATGTTATAATTGTCCACAGCGAATCACAATTTTAATATCTAATCTAATCTAATCTAATATTTGCTCTTGATTTGCTCTGATTTAACTATTGTGTTGTAAAGGGAATAGTCCACATTTATAAAGTACCCACGCCACAATTGAAAAAGTTAATTTTGAATCTAAATTCGATTTTATTTGCAACAATTTTGTATTAGACTATTAATTTGTTCATGATAGTTTGTAAAAGAAGTTTGTATCCCTTGCATGCTGCGTTACTTATTAATTTAATGTACGTGACTTTTGTAATGGATATTAATGTAAGATATATTTCGAACTTTACTTTTATTTGAATTTTTTATTTTAATATGATTAACTCAAAATCGAAAATAAAAAAATGTATTATTTGTGATCGGAGATCCTGTTATTATTCTAAAGGGATGAAGATTCTCTCAAGAATTCGACGACGAGAAATATCAAGATTGACTCCCTCCCTCCCCTCCCCATTGCTATCCCTAATTTTATAGAGAGTATTGCAAAGGAAAATCATAAAATAGGTGGGTTAGATCTTGGATGCAAATTAGGCAAAAACTTTTAACGAAAGATTTGCTGTAAAATATTTAGACTTAAACCCAAAATCTTGTAAATCTATTCAAACACATGCTTGAGGGAGAAATAAAATTACGTACCTTGATTAGCCATAATTGATCATTGCCGCTCAGCTTCCTTTTCAGCCTTGTCATTTAGTCCAAATCTACAAGTTGCTGCCTTGATCCAGTTTTAAAGTTGCATACACAAAAACCAAGCAAAGCAAAAATGAGAAAGCGTTCTCTACACTCTTGGCTAAAGAACAGTAAATTTTAATGGGTCAGAGTTATTTAAATAGGATAGTTGATTGTAAGAATCTCTCATATGTTAATATAAAAATTTCCATTTTATTATAAGTTAAAATAACACAATTAAAGATTATATTTGTCCATAATATATTTATATATATATAGGACATAACAAAATTAGACTTATTAACGTAATATTTGATTACTTAGTAAATGAGTCTATCAAAATTGTTACTTAATATTGGACATCACTACTAGAAAAATGGGCTACCATGACAGAGAATATCTGTCATCCGACCCCCCTTATGATAGAATTTCCATATGTTATTGTAGCCCATGTCATAGATCTATGACAACATTTTATTTATCATATGTTCCTGTGACATATCGATCACGCATATGTCACAAACCAAGCGACGTCGTTTTGCAAGACTTTTGAGAATTAATTGGAAATTTTAGTAGGTAATTTAAATTATATTGAATTTAGTGGGCTTTTTCAAAATCTTTCATATATTAATGATTCACATTCTCTGTCATGAGATTTAAGGTTTAAAAAAATAAAATTATTATTTTTAATTTTGAAATTATAATAATACTAATTAATATTATTTAAATTCCACAATTTTGAAATAGAAATAACAAAAGCCACATTTTAAAATTTAAATTAACTGAAATAAAAATTACATTCAAATTCATAAAAACTATCAAATACCAAATATCACCATATACTAAAAATTTCAATTACTTGAAACTTCCAACAAATAGTATCATCAAAATACATGGTGAATCAAATCCGTAACAATAGCTCTTAAATTCTCTACAATATTCAATCACTACCCCATCATTGAAAAAACAATTAATCCGTAAAAAGAACACTGATAGTAAATTCCCAAGAGCCACCAACATCACCTGAAACACAGATTACATTTAGATGAGTGCTAGAAGAATATATATTAGCGTATTGGCCACTTACAATTAACCCAATTCATGATAAAGTATTTTTCCAAGATTACAAATTAATTAATGCACAACATCTAACAACATAAAACCTTCGTTACATAATTAAATAAAATCCATCAAAATTCTATCCTCTTCTCTTGATTCTCCTAAAGTTTCACCATCCTTTTCTTTATTTCTACTCTTTTTTTTAAAAAAAAATCTTCTCTTTATTCTTCTTCCACTGTACTTGTTCAAATTTGTTTATCAATCTAAGTTCTAAAACACATATATTACACTGAGACTCCAAGCAACACAAATCCATTTAACTTGTTCATTAGGGCAAGACAATCTTGGCTAAGAAGCAGCATGTGGAAGTATTTCAAAATGACTAGAGCAAGACTTGCTCTAGAACTATGAAAATTAGCATATAAAAAGAAATAGAAAAACACTAAATAAACAAACCACCAAAGATTTCATCACATAAAGCAAGGGCAAATTATGTGAGATTTCATCACATGAATCAAGGGCAAAATTATTATCACATCCCACTTCACACAACTCATTACATACCTTACCTCAAGGCATTACCTCAAGAACAAATACTCTGAAAAATCAATATCATTTGGCTTGGAATGATCAGCAGAAAACAAAAAGCGTTAACAAAGTGCTGCAGCAACGATATCAGAACAATTTCAAACTTAGATAGAATCTCACTTGTGGAGTCCAATATTCTCATCAAACCTTCGACTTTTATAAAATTTCACCAGATGGAGCAAACCAACTCAATCAATTTCCTGTACAATAGTGCGTATATATCATATATCAATATTGAGAACTGGTAAGTGCAACATGGTCCACAAACCAAAACATTTCCTACTAATAAAGCACAATATGTGACAAATCAAATAAAAAAAAATATCTTCCAAAAAGTTCAACATGTCAATTAAGAGAAAAATTATAGGATTCATATAAGTGCATCCATAAATGGCCTAGTTCTCTATCAACAAGTTAGTCATAAGCACAAGTCAAAATAAATCATTTCACTGAAATGCTAGAAGACCAAGCAAATAAGCACAATCACCACCACACAAAGCATTTGCATTTCCAAAAATGTAGTTCACAAAGATTTTACTGAGGATATCTTTCTAATAGAAAAATACAAGCACCAATCAATTGTAATGGGTTTGAGAACTACCAAAGTAGTTTTCACAGTTAAAGAATAGTCTCTCACAAAAATTCACTTTATACGAATACCTCTGGTGAATAGATTTTGCATACATTTTGGTAACATACAATATTGGACCTACCATGTGCTCAATATATTTAATAAATAAAGGTGAGAATAATAAAAATACCTTAGATGTTGTATTAGCTAAGGCAAACGTTGCTTCAATCCGAACTCTCCAAAAGGCCTAGAAACAACAGAAAAATTCCTTAATTGTATTTCATTAAAAGTAAGTCAAATCAAAACCACATATACCTCTAAATTTGGTTAACTTGTCACTAAGGAAATTATTCAGTGTGCCAACAACATTGAAAGAAAGACGGGGCAGAGCGTCTAGACTGCTGTAATTGCTTGTGCCTGAGCAACAACATCTCCATTCTTCTCTAACTGATTTATCTGATAAACCAAAACAGTCATGTAAGATTGTTATCCAATTAATGAAGTAAACAATGTTAAAAGTTTGTATCGTCACCATCTACTCAATAAAGAACAATAAAGAAGTAAAAACAGAGAAGTCATCACTCAACACTCAAAAAATTTCTCTCACTTTCTCGCCAGCCAAACACTCCTTTTCCTCTCTCAAAACCTCATCTTACCACTCAAAACTTACTAAATTTTAGCTCAAATTCTGCCAAAAGTTTACCCTAAGTCGAAGACGTAGCAGCTAACTCGCTGTCTTTCTCACGTCGCCAACTCCTCGTAGTACAATCTTCTCCGATCCGACTCCACGTAAATAGCACGCTGCCACTCGCGTGTCACGGAATCGTTCCACGAAGGCCATAAAGCGGAGTCATTGGCACGGTGTTTTACTGGATTGATAAATGATTAATTTTTGGATATTTATTATAAAAATTCTGTCATAGTAGCATGTTTTTTTAGTACTGCATTAATCAATTATCAATCCAGTAAAACATAAAATAATTACAATAATTTACGTTAGTCCACAATATGTAAAAATAAATATAACAAGACTGCCTAACGGATCCAGTTTCAACAAGTTTTGTTCTAAATTGCAGTCCAAGGAAATTGCTCAATCGATCAAAGTGAATAAATTAGTTGAATAGGAGAGCAACCAGACGAATAGTAAAGGTCCCTGTGAATTGACAACAATAACAGCGACATCAGATGGTTTTAGGATCTATTACGTACTCAAAATGAAGAAAGAATAAAATCCAAAAAGGAATCATAATCATTAAAACCGAAATTATCAAAAACTTCCATTTAAGCTAGGGTGAATATTCTGCATAGAGAGATAAATATTGAGATCTAATTGTATTCTAACTATACACAGCTATAGTTGAATTAGGATCCAGTGCTTATATTTTGCAAAGCAAAGAATCAATGATCGATTTATTTTGTGTTTTTAATTTTTTATTTCTCATACCTAACAACTATTGATTCAGTTCTCAATACAAATTCAGTTTAGTTCTGAATCTTTATCTGCTGTACTTAGAAGAGTTTGATCCCCTTTTTCATAAAACCCAATTTTGGGAAACATGAATTTGGAAATATGAATAATATGAGCAAGTTTTTTTTAAAGTACAGAGCAAAATAATGTTGATAGAATTTAATTGATCAGGAAGAAAAATCACATTGACTATGAAAGGGCCAGCGAAAGGCAAATACGCAGGTGCTTCTTGCATTGAACTGGACTGTTGGCATGTTCAAACATGTTGACGTGGAAATAACTCAACTAGACATCAAATTAAATTAAAGTCTAGTCAACTACATACATTACGATGATCATGACCAATCATTGGATGAAAAAAATGACCAACAAAAGTAATTACTGATAAAAAGGAAACAAAGTTATGAAAAATAGGATTCTCAAGAGAATTTACAAAAGCTTTAGCCAAGCCAATGTTTTATATGTGCTACAGATAAATAGATCTCTTTGGGTAGAGCTTTTGCAGGCTCACTCCGTTGTTGATTGCCCGTGGCTTCTTATGGGAGATTACAATGCAACTTTGGGTGTTCATGAGCAGCAAGGTGGCGGAATACCACGTTGTTTTTCTTGTGCTGATTTCCATAATTTTTGGGATTGTTGTTATCTTAGCAGGTCCCTCTATTCTCTTTTATACATGAGGTCTCAGGTCATTAACTTGATCGAGCTGGTTATAATGAGTCATGGTCTTCTCATTGAAATATTTCTTCTTGCCTTGTCATGCTAAGAACTATCTTCAATCACTCTACTAATCGTTTATGGTTCCACCTCTAAGTTTCGAGGGTCTAGACATTTTCGTTTCCTAAATTTGTGGTTAAAGCGTGCTGATTTCTGTTATAAATTTTATGGGTGAAGTAGGGTCACAGCTAAAATGAAATTGGAAGAAAATAAAGAACAAGCACAAAGAGAACACTAGAAAATTACGTGGTTCGACTTTTAGCCTAAGTCTACAGGCGAAGACAGAAGGAAAAGATTTTACTAGTGAAATGAGAATTACAAGTATTGTAATATTTTAGTTCACTACCTAGAATCCCAATACACCTAATCTCTCAAATTACTAGAGTAAGAGCTTATAGCTATGACACTCTCAATCACTTAATTTTTCTATACAGAAGAGAAAAGGAAGTAAGAAAATGGGATGATATAAATGAGGGAGGAACCCCTCTTATTTATAGCCAAAATTGGCTACTGTTCATGCAATATTTTATTATTATTATTTTCTTCATGGCACTGCCTTTGATTTTTCTTCATTATTCTTCCTTCTTTCTCGTCAAAGTCGTCTGCCTCTATTTTTCTTCAAACTTTGCCGCACCTTCTCCATTGTTTCTTGATTCAAATAATGCAGCAACAGCTGCATTCTTCTTCATAATGGCAGGCACCGCCTTCTAGAAAGGTGGTGCTTGCCGATCATTTTTCACATTCTCCCACTTGGAGATTTGATTAAGGATCAATCAATCTCCACACCATCATTTTTGCTTCGCCACTATAATGTTGCTTACATTTCTACAAGGCCACAAAAATGATCTACTCCATTCAAACTTGTCAACATTTATTGGATTGGTCAAAACATCTGCTAATTTCTCCTTGGTATGGATTTTCTACAAATCCACATTTATGCTTTCCACTACTTTATGAATGAAGTGATATTGAACTCCTATATAATATATCCTGGAATGAAAGGCTGGATTCCTTGCAATGTGAAAGGCACTCTGACTGTCACAAAACATGAGTATTTTCTCTTGTTTGTGCCTGAGCTCCTCCAATAACCTTTGCATCCAAATAACTTCCTTGTAAACTTGTGTAATTTTCATATATTCTGCTTTTATTGTAGATAAGGCCACAATGGTTTGCAGTTTATAGCTCATCCTGCAAGTATAAACACATACCGAGTAGTAGATTTCTTTTTATCAAGGTCTCCTACAAAATCTGAATCCACATAACCCCTGACAGTAAATTCTGATCCTTCATAATATAATACAACATCTAAGGTTCCTTTGATATATCTCAGAATCCTCTTCATAATTTTCCAATGTTCTCCACTAGGATTCGCCATGTATCGACTGATTGCTCCCACTGCTTGTGCAATGTTCGGTCTAATACATATCATAGCAAATATTAAACTTCCTACTAGTGGTGCATACAGTACTCGAGACATCTATTTTTTCTCTGCTTCATTGCTAGGACACATACTTAAGGATAACTTGAAATTAACATGAAGTGGGCTAGAAATTAGCTTACAATCTTGCATATTGAAGTGCCGCGAGATTTTCTTCAAGTAATTCTTCTGAGAAATTCCAATCTTCTTGTTATTTCTGTCTTGGTGAATTTGCATCCCTAGAATCTTGTTTACTGGTTCCAAGTCCTTCATTTCAAACTCCTTAGCCAATTGTACCTTTAATTCTCAGACTCGATCTTTTTTGGGGCCTACTACCAATATGTCATCCATATACAACAGTAAAATAATGAAATCATTATCCTTAAATCTCTTGTAGTATGCACAATGGTCTAAAATAAGTCTGCTATATCCAAGGCTCGTGATGAAGGAATCAAATCTCTTATACCAACACCTCGGCGCCTGTTTGAGACCGTATAAAGATTTGTTCAACCTGCAAATTAAGTTCTCTTTGCATGTTTCAGCAAAACCTTTTAGTTGGAGCATATAAATCTCTTCTTCAAGTTCTCCATGAAGAAATGTAGTTTTCACATCTAACTGCTACCTGTAGGTCGTATGTATCACACATCGCCAAGACTATTCTGACTATTGTGAGTCAAACCACCAAAGTGTTACTAATAGCTTTTCTTCCACGTGGTAGTGGTACAAGTTCCTATGTCTTATTTTTATATAAAGCTTCAATTTCTTCTTGCATTGCTCTCATCCACAAAGCAACTTCTGGATTGTTTAAATGTTCATGAAAAGTTAATAACTCTTTATCATCTGTTAGAAAATAATATGCAACATTGATATCTATAACATATTCCGAGTGCCATGCTAGCTGTTGTCTTTCACGAGTTGACCGAAGAACTTCTAGAGCCTCAAACTCGACTAGTTCTTCTTGCATTGCTCTCATCCACAAAGCAACTTCTGGATTGTTTAAATTTTCATGGAAAGTTGATAGTTCTCCATCATTTGTTAGAAAACAATATGCAACATTGATCTCTGTAATATATTCCGAGTGCCATGTTGGCCGTTGTCTCTCACAAGTTGGCTGACGAACTTCTAGAGTCTCAAACTCGACTAGCCTCGTGCTCCGATGCTGCTTCAGAAAAATTTGAATCTTCTTTTCCCTGATTACTTTTCAAATATACCGGTACAATCTCTGACTTTTCCGTTACAGTGCTATTATCCTCATCTCTTTTTTGAAGTTGATCTTCTACAATGATAACATCTCTGCTGATGACAATCTTGTGGGCAGTTGGGTCCCACAGACAATACCCTTTTACTCCATCAGCATACCCTAAGAAGATACACCTCTTGGATTTTGGATCAAATTATGTTCGTTCTTGGGTATTGTAAATCACGTACACAGGACATCCAAATGCATGTAGGTGAGATTAATCAGTTGGCTTTCCAGTCCACATCTCCATAAAAAATTTCAACTTAATTGTTGTTGATGGCGACCGATTTACTACATAATAAAAGACAATTTTGTTTACTTCTGCCTAGAATGAGTTAGATAGACCACCAGTTCTCAACATAGCTCTTATTTTTTTTATAAGAGTTCTATTCATCTGCTCTACCACTCTATTTTGTAAGGGAGTGTATGCCACTGTGATTACCTCTGAATACATTCTTGCTTACAGTATACAAGAAACTTGCCGTCTGTATACTCTCCACCATTATCCGTCCTCAAGCACTTTATTCTTTTCCCAAATTCAAGTTCAACCCGTGCTTTGAATTCTTTAAACATTGGAAATACATCTGACTTTTTCTTGATTGAATACACCCAACATCTACTAGAATAATTATCAATGAAAGTCACCATGTACTTTGCTTCTCCCATAATTATGTCTGGTGATTCCTAAACATCAGCATGAACAAAGTGTAGAGTGCATTTACTTCTAGCAATAGATTTGCTGAACTTCAATCTATGTTGCATACTTGTAACACAATGCTCGCAAAATAGTAAGTTCACCGATTAGAGCCCTGCAAGTAATTTTTGCTCAGAGAGAATCTCCAAACCTTGTTCTGACATGTGGCCGAGTTTGAGATGCCACATCATTGCCGACTTTTCTCCACTTGACGCGACACACGCATTAGCTTCCTATAGTGTGTCTCCTTTAAGCATGAATATATTAGCACCGATCTTTTCTGCTTTCATCAGTACAAGTGCACATTTGACTATCTTCATAATCTCATTTTCAACATGGGTTTTGCACTCAAGATTATCTACTTGTCCTAAAGATAATAGATTTTTTTTCAGACCGTTGACATGTCGTACCTCTTCAATTATGCGAACTATACCGTCAAACATTTTTATTTTGACAGTACTAATACCAGCGATCTCCAAGGCATGATCATTACATATGTATACATATCCTCTTAAGATAGGTTTATATGTGTGGAACCATTCTCTTCGAGAGGTCATGTGCCAGGTAGCTCATGAGTCTATAAGCCAGACGTCAGATAGCCGTTTTTTGCCTTCTGAAATAGTTGTTGCCTCGCTGTAGAGAATTTCGCCATCATCCGAGGTACTTGTTGCAAACCCTTGAACATTTGATGACTCAGGATCTTTACCTTTTTTGCTCTTCTAGTTGTTCCAATATTCTTTTTTGACATGCTATTTCTTGCCACAGTTGAAGCATTTGACATTCTTCTTACTTTTTGATTTTGATCTGCCTTGGTTGTGACTCCCATTGGGGTCACGTTCTGTTGATCCCCCTCTCATCACCGATAGTGCTTCTGCTTGCTACGAACTTTCTTGTCTGTCTTCCTTGTTCTTTCAACTGCTCTCCTTATTCAATATGGAAGCTGTAACATCATCGAAAATTAGACTTTTTGCTGGGTTGTTGTTTGCCATATTGACGATGAGTTGATCATACGAATCTGGTAGACTTTGAAGTAGATGCTCTGCACGTTCATTTTCCTCTATATTATGACCCAATATTGTGAGTTGTGAAAATAGAGTTTTCAAGGTGTTGATATGGTCAGTTATCGATGTTGATTTCACTATTTGAAAAGTATAAAGTCTATTTTTAAGAAGGTTTTTTGTGTGCAGTGACTTGGCCTCATATAATTTTGTGAGAGTATCTCATATTTCCTTTACTGTCTTTTTCTCTGCCATACTAAATAACACCTCATCCACAAGTGCCAAGCGTAGATCAGCAATAGTATTGTCATCCATCTCATTCTACTTGTCATCATCAATTATCTCCATGTGCTTTTCTCTAATTGCTGCCAAACAACTATTCTTCCTCAAAATAACTTTCATCTTCATTTTCCACAACGAGAAATTATTCCAGTTGAACTTCTCAATTTCGTATTTTGCCGCTGTCACTTTTCACCACGAACTAACTTTGCTAGGATTGGCTCCAACTGTTTCACATGAACCGTAACTGTATATATAAATAGTGCCGTATGCATAAATAGTACCGTATACATGAACAATACCCTTGACTCTAAAAAATGTAATCAGTAGCTTTGATACCACTATTATAAATTTTATGGGTGAAACAAAGCCATAACTAAAATGAAATTGAAAAAAAATAAAGAACAACACATAAAGGACATCAGAAAATTACATGGTTAAACTTTTAGCCTACGTCCACGGGCGAAGATAAAAAAAATTTTACTAGTGAAATGAGGATTACAAGTATTGCAATATTTTGGCTCACTACCCAAAATCTCAATACACCCAATCTCTTAATTTTTCTGTAAAGAAGAGAAAAGGAAGAGAAGAAAATGGAATGATAAAAATGAGGGAGGACCCTTATTATTTATAGCCAAAATTGGCTATTGTTCATGCAATATTCTATTATTATTTTCTTCATAGCACCGCCTTTGATTTTTCTTCATTCTTCTTCCTTCTTTCTTGTCAAAGCCGTCTGCCTCTATTTTTCTTCAAACTTTGTTGCACATTCTCTATTTTTTCTTGATTTAAAGAACGTGAGCCGCATTCTTTCTTTGATAATAAGGCGCCTTAGAAAGGTGGTGTCTCGCTTCCAATTTAACAAACTCAGGTTTATGATATCTCTCAAGCTTAAACTTCTAAAAACTATCTTCGTTCTTGGAGAAAAGCTGTATTTGGTAACATTTATGAGAAGGTCGAAACTGTTAAAAGTTAGCTCTATGATATTCAGGGTTTGATTGTTGCGGGTGATAACAATGACGATGTTAAGCAAGCAGAGATCAAGGCAAGAAAAGAGTCTTTGACGCCATTGATTTGGATTTTCTTTTATAAAGACAAAGCTACGTTTAAACTTAAATAGCTTAAAAGGGGTGACAAAAGTTCTCGGTCTTTTCATATCTTTGCTAAATAAAAAAGAGCCCGTGCCAGAATTTATTCGCTGAGGATCTGGGGATTATTATATAGACATTAAGGAAGTTATCGCTGACCATATAATTGATTTCTATGAGTCTTTACATAGTTCGAATTCTGAAAGCCGTGACATGTCAGTTTGTCCACTAAATCCGCTTCCAATTGATGATATTGTTCAAATTCGTAGTATTCTTACAATATCAGTTTGCTCTTCGTGTGATGCCTTTTATTGTTCGGGTCGACAGATCATCTATTTCCTGGTTGTAGCTTTGCTAGTCGAATTTGTCAATGGCTAGCTGCGCAATCTCGTACTCATCTTAACTTGACTTCTTTGGCAATACAGTGGGAAAACATAATTGCTAAATCTTTGTGTCCATAATTAAAAAATTAGTGGTTGATTACATGCTTTCATCCTTTTTATTTTGGTTGATTGCATGTTTTCATCCTTTTAATTCTATTTGTAAAACACGGATCAAACATCGGTTTGACCATTTTCAGCCTCCGATTTAGAATGTTCAAACCGATTGTGTTTCTCGCCTTTTACATATTGCGAAGTTTTGTACAGGCTATATTGCTTCAAGTACGGATAGGCGATCCTAGATACTTTAAGGATCCTTCTTAGGCACCCAGATGTCAATTTACTCTCTGAATTGTCCTCTCATTGGCTGGGTTAGAGTCCATACAAATGGCCTTTCTAATGGTAATCCAGTGGCTGCTGCTTGTGGCGGCATTTTTTGGGATCATTTGCACAATTATTTGGATAATTTTGGTTATTTTCTTGGTCATCACACTGCATTAATGGCTATCATTCTAGCCATTGAGACGGCCTATAATAGTGGTTGGCTACAACTTCAGTTAAAAAGTAATTTTATGCTTCGCAACCGATGACTGAATTGTAAGTCCTATTTTTTGTATGTCTTTGATGTTGCGGAAGCACAGGTTGAGTAATTACCAATATTACGGTGACTACAGCTTCTGGAGAAATTTAAATGCGGTATAAACAAATGCAAAGAAAAAGACACAATAATTTTACGTGGTTCGGCCTAAAGCCTACATCCACGGGTAAAGACTGGAAGATAATTTTACTAATAAATGAGAATTTACAAAAGTGAGAAAAACTCTCAAAATCCACAACCCCAATACACCCAATTATATCATCACTAGAACACTCAAGTGGAAGCTCTCTCAAAACTCTCTAATTGCTTAACTTGCAATTGCTCTCAATTGGGATGGGATGCTAACAATTGCAAAATGCTTCTCTATTTATAGGGAGCATTGTTCACCTACCACACGGTTTCAATTTGGCTTCAATTTGCCAAATTGGAAAACTTGGCAATCGGTGCCAACTTTCCCATGCAATTGTAGTCAAAACTAGCCGTCTCTTCAACAATTGCATGCTAGTTGTCTTATGCAATTACTTAACAATTGCATGCTTAAAGCTTGATTTTTCAACAATTCTCCATCTCGGAGAAAATTTATTAAATTTGAGCTGACTATTAGCAAACCATCCTCCAGTCTCTATCTTCTTCAACTGCTTTCAAACTTGATCGACGTCACTACTAGGGATGGCAAAATAACCCTTCGATGAACCGGATAATCCGTGTTGAACCATCGAATATAAAAAATCCGGAACAAATTTTAATAACCCGGATAGATCCGGGTCCGGTTCCGGGTTTGGGATAACCCGTATATCCGAAACCCGGACCCGGATATTCTTATTTTAGCATAATATTTAAATAATTTTTTAATATAAAAAGGGGAAAAAATGTTGATGCCCTAATCATCCTTTTCGTCCTCTTTCTTTCTCTTCTTTATTTTCTACTTTCACACCTCTTTCACCTTTTTCTTTTCTCTTCATCAAATCATCATTTTCGCCCCATTCACTTCTTCTTCATCAAATCATCCTTTTCTCTTGATTCTTCTCTCATCAACTCATCGTCCACTTTTCACTTCGCTTGTTTAGCATTCATCATCATCACCTTCATTTGGCCGTCGTTTGTCCTTTGCGATCTCTGTTTTGGCTTCATCCGCCTTTTGGAATCGCGGCCAGGACGTGTTCATCATCATCATCATCACCACCGATGTTCACGCACACCGATTGTTGAGAACCAAACTGTGAATCACGATTTTGAGTTGGATTTGTATTTTGTGAGTGTATGTCATGGATCTGTATTTGTAAATGGTTTATTGTTTTGAAATTAAAAATCTGTAAAATTAAAATGGTTTATTACTTTGTATTTGATTTATGTTGAATCTGTTTTTTCAAATTTGTGAAGTGTATTTGATTTTTTTTTTTATGTGATCCGGGAAAACCCAATCCGTAATAATCCGGTTTAACCTGGACGGGTTTAAATCCGGTCCGTATAACATTTTAGTATCCGTTCGAATAAACCGGATTTTGCCATCCCTAGTCACTACCTTGGTCAACATATCTGTGGAATTCTCTGCAGCCTTGATTTTCTAAAGAAAAATCTTTCCCTCATCAACAATTTCTCATACAAAGTGAAATCATAGATCAATATACTTTGTACGTGCATAATAAACTTAGTTTTTTTTTAAGTGAATAACACTTTGACTATCGCAATACACATCAATGTGCTCATGTACCAATCTCAAGTTTTCAAGTAAGTCTTGTAACCAAATAGCCTTTTTAACAGCCTCTGTAATTGTCATGTACTCTGCTTTTGTGGTTAACAATGCAACTGTAGACTATAATATAGATTTCCAACTGATTGGCCCTCTAGCAAAAGTAAATACATATCTGGTGGTTGACCATTGTTTGTCCAAATCACTAGCATAATAAGAATCGACTTACCCGATCACAACTTGACCAAGTCTATTATTTTGCTTAAACAGTAAACAAAGTCTATTATTTTGCTTAAACAGTAAAGAAACATCTACGGTCTTCTAAATGTACCATAGAATCTATTTCACAGCTTGCCAATATCCTTTACTAGGATTATGCATATACCTGCTCATTATACCAACTGTATGTGAAATGTTAGGCCTTGTACACACAATTGCACACATCAAGCTGCCCACTGCATTTGAATACGGAACTTGTAACATGTATTCTCACTTCGCATATATTGAAGGAGATAATTGTGCAGAAAGCTTGAAATAAGAAGCCAATGGGGTACTCACAGGTTTTGTCTGCCCAGTCATACCAAACTATTGTAGTACCTTCTTCAAATATTGCTTCTGAGATAAATTGACTTTGCCACGAGCTCTATCTCTACATATCTCCATGCCAAGAATCTTTTTTGCTTCACCCAAATCTTTCATTTCAAATTCTTGATTGAGTTGAGTCTTCAACTTTTCAATCTTATCTTTGCTCTTAGATACTATTAGCATATCATCAACATATAAGAGCAAATATATAAAAGATCCATCTTGTAGTATGTGAAAATGCACACAATGATTAAATTTATTTCTTGCGTACCTTTGCCCTTTCTTAAACTAATCAAATTGTTTATACCATTATGTCGAAGATTGTTTCAATCCATAAAGTGACTTTGTCAATTTGCAAACCCAATTTTCTTTTCCAGCAACTTTAAATCCATTTAGCTGAGCCATGTAGATTTTCTCTTCCAAATCACCACGTAAAAATACAGTTTTTACATCAAGCCGAATACTTTAAGATCAAGTCGCGCAATTATGGCTACAAATTTCTGATAAGATGAGTGTTTCACAACTGGAGAAAATACTTCATTGTTGTCTATTCCTTCTTTTCGAGTATAACCATTTGCTACCAATCTAACCTTGTATCGAATTTCATTTTTACATATGCCCATTTGCACTCAATTGCTTTTTTTCTCTTTGGGCAATGTAACTCCCACGTTCCATTTTTATTAAGAGGCTACATTTCTTTATTCATTGTTAGCTTCTACTGTACATTTTAAGGGCTACTTATTGCTTCTCTGTAAGGGTTGTAATCTCTTCTTCATCTTCAGTCCATGGAGAATCACTATCTGTCTCCTCAACAACAGCTAAATTATTTTAATCTTTTCAAACTCCACCCACTGCAAAGTGCTACTGGTTTCGTCATCCTCTTAAGTATCTTTTTGTTTCAACATGACTGATTCATCACAAGTCGCATCTCTACTGAAAATAATCTTCTTTATAATAGGACCCCAGAGACAGTATCATTTTACTCCACCAGTTATACCCATGAACAATGCTTTCTTTGCTCTTAGGTCTAACTTAGATTCCTTTACATGATAATAGGCAGTGGAACCAAAAACATGTAAAGAATTATAATCAGTAGCAGGTTTACCCGTCCACATCTCTATGATTGTTTTGCCCTCAATTGCAGCTTATGGCAAACGATTGATCATATGGCACGCATATACAACTGCCTCAGCCCAAAACTCTTTGCCCCATCCAGCATTAGGCAACATACATTGAACTTTCTCCAGAATAGTTCGATTCATGTGTTTTGCCACTCCATTCTGTTGTTGTGTATGTCGAATAGTGAAGTGTCACACAATGCCCTCATCTCGACATATTTCATGAAATTGATCATTCTTGTACTCACCACTATTGTTTGAGCGAAATCTTTTGACCTTTCGATCAGTCCGAGTCTCGACCATTTTCTTCCATTTAAGAAATATCTAAAAATTTTATTTTTGTTCTTCATCAAATACACCCACACTTTTCTTGAATAAACATCAACAAAAGTAACAAAATGGTGTATACCTCCCAAAGAAGTTGTTTTGATAGGTCCCCACATATTACTGTAAACATAGTCCGGAATTCCTTTTGTATTGTGAATTGTTGAACCAAACTTTACCATTTTCTGCTTGCCCAGAACACAATGTTCATAAAATTTCAATTTGCAAGAATTTACACCCTTCAATAAGCCTTGTTTCACTAAAGTTTGCAATGTTTTTTCACCAGCATGTCCCAAAGGCATATTTCACAACTTGGTTGCTTCTGAATCTGCATCTTTTCCAAAGACTGTTGATGTTGATCCAATAATTGTACTCCCTTGGAAATAATACAAGTTATTTCTTCTTATGCCTTTCATTACTGTCAGTGCGCCAGCTACTACCTTCAACAATCCATCTCTCAGAGTGATTGTGAGCCCTTTAGATTCTAGAACTCTTAATAAGATGAGATTTTTCTCAAACTTGGTACATAACGAACATCTGAAAGACTTGGATTAAGCCGTCATGATTCTTCAACTAGATTGAACCTATTCTCATGGTTTTACAAGCATTGTCATTGCCTATAAAAATAACTCCACCGTCCAACTCCTTAAAACTAGAAAACCAGCTCTTGTTAGGACACATATAATAGGTACAACCCAAAGCCAAAATCTACTCATCTAAATAATATGTCAATGTCATGCCAACCAGACTAAAGTCTAACTCCTTACCATGTTTCGCTACATATGCATCAAAAGTAGCCTTGCCCTTTATAACTTAGGACAATTATTTTTCTGATGCACTTTCTCCCGACAAAATGCACATTCATCTTTAGCAGGCCTCCCTTTAGACTTGCTCTTTTTTTCTAGATTTGCGGCTTTGTGAACGACCTCTCGCTGTTAATGCTTCTGCAATTATATCTCTGTGATCCTTTTTGTCTTTCTTTCTGATCTCAGAGTTATACAATGCGCTGTATACAACATCGAATGTGACACTGCCCTTCCCATGAAGAAAAATAGTGGTGATATGATTATATTCATCACGAAGGGAATTCAACAAAAACAATATCTTATCTTCATCTTCAAATTTCTCATCCAAATTTAGCAAATCTACTAATATCTTGTTAAATGAGTTCACATGGTTATTCACTGATATACTAGGTTCATATGTGAATCGATAAAGTTTTTTTCTTCATATAAAATCTATTTTCAAGGCTTTTTTTCTTGTACTTTTCTTCCAGCGCCTCTTATAATGTTTTTGCTAATGTCCCCCTCATGACAGAGGGCATTTGATCTTTAGCCAGACATAAGTGAATAGTACCACATGCCTGTCTATTAATCTTTATCCACTCTTTGTCATCCATATTATCAAGTTTTTCTTCAAGATCAACATCCAACTCTTGCTGACATAAGACATCCAACACCTCACATTGCCACATACAAAAATTATTGGTACCATCGAATTTCTCCACTTCAAACTTTACATTAGTCACAATAGTCCTCATTGATGAAGATGACGACGATGCCTCTGCCATTTTTTCTCAACTCAAATGATCAGTACCTTCAACAACTATTTACTTTTGAAAAACAACCTCTATGATGTAAATTTTACGTGAATAAATGCACCAGTAAATTTCTTAAGAGAATGGACGGGTCACAATGGTCCCACTTAAAACCCATACTCCTTAGGCTCTTATCGCCTTGTTGACAGAATTTTCCTAAACATAAAAAATACACATTATTTACAATAGATTGTCTCCCAAGTATAAATGATTGTCTCTACCATATCAATGAACAATATCGGATACGTGAACAATACCATATCTATAAACAATTTCGTATACGTTAACAGTACCGTATGCCCCAAGCACGAACCTTCGACTCTGATACCGATTGTTGCAAAAAGCGCGTGTTGAATAATTACCAATATTACAGTGACTGCAACTTCTGGAGAAATATAAATGTGGTGAACAAAAGCAAAGAAAAAGACACAATAATTTTACGTGGTTCGGCCTAAAGCCTACGTCCACGGACAAAGACTGGAAGATAATTTTACTAACAAATGTGTATTTACAAAAGTGGGAAAGCTCTCAAAACTCACAACCATACACCCAATTGTATCCTCACTAGCACTCAAGTGGAAGCTATCTCAAAACTCTAATTGTTTCACTTATAATTGCTCTCAATTGGGATGAGATGTTAACAATTACAAAATGTTTCTCTATTTATAGGGAGCATTACTCACCTACCACACGGTTTCAATTTGGCTTCCATTTGCCAAATTGGAAAACTTGGCAATGCCAACTTTCTCATGCAAATGTAGTCAAAGCTAACTGTCTCTTCAACAATTGCATGCTTGAAGCTTGACTTTTTAACATTTGAGATTTTTCCCATACTTATAAGTAGGGCAGCTATTTGGTATGGGCAATTGTAGCTTAAAATCTGTATTATTAAAGTATTTAGTAAACACTTAATACTATAATTTGAAAATTAAGATAATTTAATTTCACTTTTTTGTGATGCAAAAAACTATAATATATTTACTATTTTTTTCAAAATTATTATTTAAATATCATATTAATTACATATTATTAATTTTTATTTCATAATTATAGTTTTTTCATAGCAATTGTAATTTAAATGTTACATCACCTCTAAGTTTCGAAGGCCAAGACATTTTTGTTTCCTAAATATGTGGTTAAAGCATGTTGATTTTAAGTTTAGCATTCTCAAGCTCTTTCTAGTTATCCTATGTATATGGTATCTCTCAAGCTTAAACTTCTAAAATGCATCTTCGTTCCTAGAGCAAAGCTGCATTTTTGGTAACATTCATGAGAAGGTCTAAACTACTAGAAGCAAGCTCTTTGTTATTCAGGCTTTGAATGCTGCGGGTGATAACAATGACGACGTTAAACAAGTAGAGATCAAGGCAAGAAAAGACGTCCTTGATGCCATTGATTTGGAATGTTCTTTTTGGAGAGACAAAGCTACGTTTAAACTTAAATGGCTTAAAAAGGGTGATAAAAGTTCTCGGCCTTTTCATATCTTTGCTAAATCAAAAGGAGCCCGCGCCAGAATTTTTTTACTGAAGATCTGGGGATTTTACACAGACAAAAAGGAAGCTATCGCTGGCCATATAATTGACTTCTATGAGTCTTTACATTGTTCGAATTCTCAAGGCCGTGACATGTCAGTTTGTCCACTAAATCAGCTTCCAACTGATGATATTGTTCAAATTCGTGGTATTTTCTACAATATCAGTTTGCTCTTTATGTGATACTTTTTATTGTTCGGAGTCGGTGGATCATCTGTTTGCTAGTTGTAGCTTTGCTAGTCATCTTTGGCAATGGGTAGCTGCTTGGTCTCGTACTCATCTTAGCTGGACTTTGGCGATACTGTGGGAAGACATAATTGCTAAATTTTTGTGTCCACAATTAAAGAATTTGTGGTTGGTTGCATGCTTTCATCCTTTTTACTCTATTTGTAAAACACGGATCAAACATTAGTTTGACCATTTTCAGCCTTCTATTCAAAATGTTCAAGCCGACTGTGTTTCTCGTCTTTTACATATTGCGAAGTTTTGCACAGACTATATTACTTCAAGTACGGATAGGCAGTCCTCGATACTTTAGGGATCATTCCCAGGCTCCTAGATGTCAATTTACTCTTTGACATTGTCCTCTCATTGGCTAGGTTAGAGTGTATATCGATGGCCTTTCTAAGGGTAATCCAGTGGGTGCTGCTTGTGGTCGTATTTTTCGGGATCATTTGCGCAATTATTTGGATAATTTTGGTTATTTTCTTGGTCATGACACTGCATTAATGGCTATCATCTTTGCCATTAAGACCGCTTATGATAGCGGTTGGATGCAACTTCAGTTAAAAAGTAATTCTATGCTTGTTGTTCAATTCGTTAGCAATGTTGATTTTTCTTCTCCTTGGATGCTTCGCTACCGATGACTGAATTGTAAGTCCTTTTTTTTAGTATGTCTGAGATTTTCCCATACTTATAGGCAGGGCAGCTGTTTGGTATGGACAATTTTAGCTTAAAACCTACATTACCAAAGTGTTTAGTAAACACTTAGTACTATAATTTGAAAGTTAAGATAATTTGATCTCACATTTTTGTGATTAAAGAAACTATAATATATTGACTATTTTTTGTCAAAATTATTATTTAAATATCATATTAATTACATATTATTAATTTTTATTTTATATTTATAGTTTTTTTCATAGCAGTTGTAATTTAAAGGTTACATCACCTCAAATACCAAGAATGACCTGAAATAGAGAAACTAATCGGGGTCCTAAATTACTTGAGTAGTCTTAATTGTTTGATTATCTACAATTGTGGTAGAAGTAGAGGCAACGGTTCAATTTGAGTTTTGCAAATTCAGTTCTATTTTGGTTTTCTTTAAGAGAACGGAAACATGTTTTGGTCAATCTAATTAGAGATAATTATACAAGTTCTTAATCTTAACGTAGGATAAAATTTCAAAAATATAAAAAGGTAAATGCTCATTTAGTTCTTAATGTTAGGAGTTAAATTATTCAGTTGCTTCCTCTATTTTTTTTTTTTTTAAAACAGATTATATGAAAGAGAAGGGCGTGAAGCAAAGTTCCATCTGAAGACATTTTGTTTCCACATATATATCCCTTGAGAATTCCTACATGCCGAACAGTAAGTGTTATCTGCATGATATATGACCTCAAACCCTTGATTCAGAACCTCTCCCCATTCTCCGGCCAATCAATAATTAATCAGAGGAAAATGAAAATGTGTTTCAATAATTAGTTTTTGTGAATATGAAAATGTGTTTCATAGCTTAATTTGAAGTTAATATAAAAAATGAAATAACTGAAAATATTTTTAGTAATTTATCTGAAAAAATATTATTATCATATCGATGAAAAAACAAAAATGCAAAAAAGAAATTGTTCAAACAGTAGTTTATATGTGTGCATAGCAAAGCAAATGGCTAGATGTCATGAGTCCCATTTAATTTAATTAAATGTCATGAGTCCCATTTGCACCATAGAAGAGATAGTTATATATAAAATTGAAAATTAATTGTATTATTTATATATGTGTATTAATTAATTATATTATTTGTAATGTATTCTATAATTTTACAAGTGTCAACAGAAATCACAAGATATATTGGTTAGATCTTGGATGCAAATTGGGCGAAATTATTAACAAAAGGTCGCCTAACTGCTACATACCTTACTATGAATCACGTACCGTGAACTGATTCCTTTTAACATAAATTTTGGTCCCATTTGCAGCTACAGGGAGATTGCACAATCGATCGAAGCGATTTAATTAGTTGAATTAAAAGCAATTGGACGAATGTTAAAACTGATCATATATATTCTCTGAAGCTTTTACATGTCCGTGAAACGAAACGGCTTCCAGTAACGCACCCAAAAGTCGGGCTTGCCGAATTTACCAAGACGTCAACAATTCTAATGGTTTAAAGATTGACATCATGTGAATCGACGTGCAACTAACACCCTTGCGTTATAAAATATAATAGGAAATATTGAGATGCTCTTGATCTTGAACCATTGTCTCTCTAAGATCTAATCTTAGTTATTAAATCTAAGTTGAAATTATATAATAGTATAAATTATGAGAGGTTATTAACATCGACAATGCATACCCCTCGTTCAAGAAGTGACTTGGTTATGAGTATAATTTATCTACATATTTAACCGTTTATTATAAGTGTATTAGTTATTTTTATTTGTTATTTTTTAATTGATTGAATTATTTTATTGAACAAGTAATAAATTAGAGATTAAGGTCTATTTTGGTATTTAGACGCTGTAATTTTTAAGTTGCAACTATTATAGAAAAAAAATTATAACTAAGAAATAATTATTAATAATATATAATAAACATAATTTTCAAATAATAATTTAAAAAAAGTAAAAATATTATAAATTTTTCATAATAAATATGGTTGATCAAATCAACTTGAATTTCAAACTACAGCCGTTATTATTTACTAAAAATTTTAGTATTGTAGTTTTTAAACTACAACTGTGTAATTTCAATACTAAATGGGGCATAAGAGATCAACATTGCTTAATGGAATCAAATTGGAGAGAATTATAAATTATCAGGATTAAGCACAGATGTGGAGCCGCACACCAAATAAGGGAGATTAAACATAAAGCCCAATCCATGATGATGATAAAGGAGTTACACGTGCATGTCATTAAAAGGGCTTGAACGGGCAAAGCCTTTTCAAATTGTAAAAGATTATGGGCTTTAAAAATTGTAAAGCCTTTCGGCTTTAGGAACAGAAGAGGTCGGTGGCTTAACATTATAAAAGCCAACCTTCGGCCTTGACACGGGGACGAATAAAAGAGACGGAAGCCGCCGAAAGCAATTGAGCAGCAACTACGAATTTATTTCCACGACTGATTTTATGAAGTTTGTTGCATGAAATAAATTACTTTTTATTTAATTAATTTTCATGTTTTAATGTTTATGATTCTTATTTCACATATTTAGTTTAATATTATTAAATCTTTTCACTAATTCTTTCTTATATTATTGATTGTTATGATTAATATTTGACTAACCTTGTACTTGAATGTATAATGTTTACATATGATTATCTTTAATTTTGTGTCATTCATTAAATTATTTATATAAAATACTTAGAAAAATTTTGACTCTTAATTATTCAATATTACTTATAAGGGATGCTTAGATATCATATTATTAAGTAGAAAAATAACCTACGTAAGATTAATTTTAATTGAAATTAACTATTATATTCATGAGTAGACATATATTAATTTCGAGTTGTCACTCTAAAATTAATAATTGATTAATTAGATAATTATTAAGTTGAACAATGGTGGATTTTGAAACCTTGGTAGCCTCAACCTCTTGAATTCTTGTGTTAACTTACTCATTTTAATTTTAATTGCATCTTTGGTTTTAATGTTGTCAAACAAAATATTTTATTTTCAATTAAGGTATAGTTATAATTAGCTTAGATTAAATTTTAATTTCCTAAAATTTAACAATCCTCATGAGTTCAACCTCGTTATTTCTAGTTTATATTTCAATAGACTCATGTGCTTACGAGTACATTAAAATTTGCGCAACACTTGCTTACTTAATACATCTATAAATGCTATCAATAAATAAGAACCAAGGTTGTCTGATTTCTCACATCAATCTCAAGTCTCATAAGTCATAACTAAAAGCATCTCCAAAAGACTATTCAAATAAAATTTTACTTCTTATTTGAAGAGCCATATCAATATTAAACACTCCAAAAGACACATTAATTTAGATTCTTCAAATAAGATTTGTTTCTCACTCTTCAATATTGCTGAGTGAGTTTCTCCATCTTCTATTAATATTTTATTATTATTTATTGAAAAGATAAGACTGCTATAATTATTATTCATGTTTCCTTTCAAAAACGGAGGATAGTTAAATTTGATTGTGGGAAAATTTTAATTAAAATAATGTTAACTTGTTCTTATTTGATGAGTCTTTTGGAGGGGATTGCATTTTTCCATCCTCTTAGTTGCCATATCAGTAAGTAAATTGATATTTGAAGAGTAAAATTTGAAGAATTTTTTGAAGATGCTCTAAGCCCTAAAGAATTTATAGTATAGAGCAGCTTGAAAAGATTAAGAAAAATAATGTATATATCCTTATTTATCATTTTAAAATATATGAATTAAAAAATAATAATGTATTGCATACCTCGAGTAGGATTAGCAGCTACAGTAATGTTTGCTGGTTTCTATTGTTAGAGAATAGCCTTTGGTAAGGATTATCACATAAATTCCAGAAATATTCATATTATATCACTAAGAATTAATAAATCAAATATGAGAAAGCACACATGAATTCATAATAACTAATTGTTCTCTATAGCCATGTGGTTTGTCTTCCAAATCAATACATTTTCCTAGGAAATCATTTAACTTTCTCTCTGTCCTCTCTCTCATATAGGATGTCAGGAAAAAATAAAATTTTACGTGTGATCTAGGGACCACAATCACTTATATAGACAATTTTTTCTATTATTTTTTTGGTATTTCTATTTTAATCTATTATAAAAATAGAAATTATCCTTAAGTTTTTATACATTAAAAGCCTACATTCTATTCGATATATTAAAACTCAAATTATTAAAAACCTTAATAGATTATCTTTAATTGAACTTAACACCTTATATAATAATTCACAATAAATAATCATTCCCATATAAGCCCAACATTGAATTAAGGATTTAACGTCCGCATCCTAGGACATGTCTCCGAAGAAGGTTGATATAGGCAAAAGCAAGTAAATTAATGACAATAAGCAAGTGGTGAAAGTCATGCATGTGGAAGATGTTGAGGTGGCAGAATAGTTTACTGTCGCTATGTCATGTAATAGAATAGTGGGAGGTATAGTGGAATCCATTAAATTTAATATTAAAAAATCAGTAAATTACACATGTCATGTGGTAGAATAGTGAGACCTATAGTAGAACCCATCGAATTTAATATTAAAAAAATCAGTGAACTGCACACTAAAACTAACTGCTGTGCCACGTGAACCGTCTCCCTGGAGTGTAGTGCCATATGCAAGCTTTTATCCAAACAATAATATGTAATATCAGTTACATTTTAATTTAAGAAAATAATTAGTTGAAAATTAATTCCATTTAGCCGACGACTTGCAGTCTTGGAGTAAAGTTTTCTTGGCTGAAGGTAACGTCAGGAAGTGGCATGCCACATTGAACTTTATTTTGTCTCATGTGCTCTCGCACTCTTTTGAATAGTATGAAATGACAAATATTTATGAGTCAAATCAAATGGAGTCTACGCGGATTAGCGACTTAATAACTGAGTAGAATCATCGGGTGACGTGTCCTATCTCTCTCACTTTTCTCCCCTCTCTCCTTGCTTCTCCTTATTATTAAAATTAACTTATCAATTTAATATTGACAATCAAGTTATTTTTTATTTTATTTATAATTAAATTATTTTTTTCAATAACTTATGAAAATAAAAAGATTCAAGAACAGTAAAAGGAAAATAAGAAGAGATTCCTAATTGAGAATTATCACAGGTATAGGTGCATGAATTTACTTGCACTTAAAAATAATTTAACAGATAGTTTAATGTACAAAAAAAAATTTAACAAAGAGTTAGATATCTCCTTGCAAATTCATGCACCCAAACCATTTTATTCTAATTTTTGTTTCTCACCATTCCTCTCTTTTCTATCCCCATTGTCCATGCCCACCGAACCGTTTAATTTGAGATCAGGTCGAAAACTATTTTAAAAAAGAAGTTGATTTTAATTTGAAATTCAATATCGAAAGCGATTTGTTGAAATTTTGTTTTATAAAAGCGATTTTAATTTGCTCTGACAACAACTTCAGGAAAACTGGGAGGAGTTTTCCCATGAGTAGACTATCAATTTATGCAATGAGTCCTATGTATTAGTGAGTTTCTACTGTAGTTGGTTGGAGATAAATATGTTGAAGAGTCAGTCTATTGATAAAGATAGTTATTTTTTTTATTTTCCAAAATCAACACAACAATTGGACTGAAAAAATAAAAGATTTCTCACACTTAGTTATACTATGACTATAGCAAGCATAAACTATTAAATTCATTGAAAAGGAATCCATTTGAATTTTCCACGAGTGAGACCGAAAAGCTATGGAAAGTCTTTTTGGCTGGAGAAGAGACGTAGGGAATGGGCATGGAAATTTTCTGTTTTTGAAAATAGTGAAAATGACAAAAATATACAGACTCAAATTGAGTCAGCACGGATCAGTTATTCAAAATCAATGTAAAGAATTAAATTAATACAAGGAATAAGACCGGATTGGTGTTCAAACTGTTTTGTTTAATTAGCCACAGAGAGTAAGCGGATAAAAATTTATTTGAGTTTGTCTACCCCTCTATCTTAAAAAAAAAAATCACAAATTCCCATATGAATTTGGGAATTCAATCATTATGATAAAAATTGATGGATTGGTTATCAAGCATTTTCCCTCCGTATGAATTTGGGGTGATGGGGGGTTGAAAAAAAAAAGAAATATCATAAAAAAAATTCTGATTTTCACAGGAAGACCCCAGTTTTCAATAAGCATTACTGTATTTAGGTCATGTTTGGATCCGAGAACATAAGGAAAGGAATCAAGATGAGAAAGGAACGAAGAATGGGATGAAATAGGGAGGAATGCTGGAATAGAATGTAACATATGATCAATTCAAATTACATGCATCATTTGTTTCGCTAACAGAAATAGACGCAACATAAAAGTCTTAACTTGCATCGATATTTCAATTCTGATCATTATGCCCTAACGTTGAAAAAGTGGAAGAATCTATTGGGGCTCTCGGAGGAGAAGACAGGAAAGGCGTTGGTGGGATTTGCAAGGCTTCAGTGCTTCCCTGCAACATTTCTATCACTTCATTCATTGGCGGCCTATCAGATGGACGGGCCTGTATGCACCACAAACCCACAATAATCATCTTTTTGGCAATTTCATTCCCCTTTCTGGTTACGACACCAGGCAATTTAAATTCTCTGTCTTGCTCAACATGCCTGTAAATCCAATGTGGAAAATATACCTCGCTAGAATTATCAACTCCAGAGTCGAGGTTATTTTTGCATCCAACCAATTCCATTATCATCATTCCAAAGCTGTAGACATCAGACTTGTGTGACACCTCTCCAAAGTTTCTACTGAACACTTCCGGAGCAATGTAGCCGATTGTCCCTCTAGCCCCCAGCAGCGACGACACTATACCCTCTTTCGTAGTGCAGAGTTTTGCTAGCCCAAAATCAGAGATCTTAGGACAGAAATCTTCATCGAGGAGAATGTTATGAGGTTTTATGTCAAAATGCAAAATCCTAGTGCTGCATCCACGATGCAAGTATTCAAGGCCTTTGGCTATTCCAATAACAATCTCGTACATCTTTTCCCATCTCAAATACTGACAGGGCTTTGAAGTATCTCCGTTGTAAACGAATTTTTCAAGCGATCCATTCGGCATGAACTCGTAGATAAGAGCTCTGTTGTTACCCTCCAGACAAAAGCCCAGTAGTGTGACTACATTGACATGGGATGTTCTACTAATGCTTGCAACTTCATTAATAAAATCTTGTCCATCCCCTTTGGAGGCGTTTAGGAGCTTCACTGCTACCGAACGACCATCCAACAGCTTTCCTTTGTAGACACCGCCAAATCCTCCTTGGCCAAGCTTATCTTTAAATGAGTTGGTTATTTTCTTAACATCCGAAAAGTTGTATCTTTTGAGAGGAAGAGGTCCATAGTTTCTAATGAAGGCCTCAAGATCTTTATCACTCTTTGTTATCTTTATACGAAAGGCCGCTGACAGAGTTGATGAGAACTTCTTCGAAGTGAAAATGCAAATAGTTATGCAGGCGGTTGTTATGCCAAATATTCCAACGATTAAACCTATATAGGAAAAGCAATGCGAACAAGCATGAAGCAGAAAGTGTAGAAATAATTGATGTCCTTCAGAATATTCACAGTGAAACCATAACATAATTCCGAACCGTCAGAAGGAGGCAGACAAATAATCTGGCACATATGTATCAGATTACAAAAACAAAACTGAAAACTTGCCACAATCTCTGCAGCGGCAGTTGTCTCTATGGTCAACATGGAATAGCCCCTAAAATGCTTTGTTATATCTCTTCGGTTCTGTTAATAGCTAGCTAGATTACTATTGTTGTGTTTAATAAATTCTTTTACTCACAACTCCGCTTTCAATGAAAAATGTTACTATAGTACAGATATTGGTTTTGTTTCTTTTAATAATTTGATAAGGACGAAATGAACTAATTCAAGATTAATTAGATTTTTTATCCATAAAAGGTTTTCCAAGTTTTTAATTGTTTGATATTAAAATTTATCATGCTCTTGCACTATGTTGTCTACCATCTTCGTGGAATCTGGGGTTAAACTGTAAATATTCATCAGCTAGTCACAAAACTTCACAAGAATATATGACACGCTAAGTTGGAAAGTTTGAAATGCAGTGAAAAAGATGAAGCTAAAAGAATTAGGTCGCTATTTTACGGTTACCTATGACAAGCTTCAGTCTGTCGCTCTGAACTTTGCCTGTAATTCAAGGTAAAAAAAGGAAGAGTCAGCAACAGACACCCATATGTACTGCAGATATTTTGTTGTGCATAATTCAGGCACAAATTCTCACTTCAATCAAGCCTCAAATTCAGACTAGATAGAACAAGCTCAAAATTCTAACACTTGTACTGGCAGAACATGCAATCAGTCAAAAAGAGGAAAACAGAGTAAAAGAATCCATAAGCAATAGGGGCCAATAGAAAAATAATCAATATTCTGAATTTTTAGTGACGAAAACAACAACCAAAACTAACTCTAACCAACAAGAAAAGCCAGCATGTAATTGCAAAAACAAAGTTCAAACTTTGCCCACAGAAGCAATTGGAGGAGACTGAATCAGTTTCCATAAATGGCTTCGTCATTCGCCCCGTCTCAAGCACATGGGAAAAAATCTTGGGTGCTCCTAAAATACTGCTCATTTTTCTCATCATTCCTTGCCACTTGTATGTTTCAAACAATCATGATAATATGCATACTTTCGTGGCAAGCACTGAATAGACGAAGAGCAATGCTCCAAAAGCACCAAAGACCTTCTCAGCGCATGGACTTCTCTCTTATAAGCTTGTCACCCTTCTATGGTAGGCTTTTATATATAAGCCTTGTTAAGAACTTAATTTCATATTAATACCTCCGACCGTAATATTTAAGAGGATGACCATGAGAAGGAAGTAAGCATACCAGTTGGACAGGTAGACATATAGGGTTTATCGCGGCAAAGACACGCAAATTCATCTGAAGTCTCGTTAGATCCGCATATGCCTTGTGAAGACGAACATGCCGAACAGGATTCATTGTCCGCGCGATATCGCACCTGAAACCCTTGGATTAAAACCTCACTCAACTTTCCAGCTGTAAGATAATCAAAATTGGAAGCTGTCAATTGAACGGGGACTTTGACAACGCTGCGACAAGAGCTGCTACGATTTTCAAGCAGTGGGCCAAAGTCACCATCGATGGTATAAAAGCCATTTATAACTCCATCTTCTAAAGGACAGCTGAAGTTATTTTTACCCACCGATGTGAACCCACCCCTGCAATTGAAGAACATGCTGAGGTTTCGAACGGTCTCACTGTAACTAAAGAGCGTGTGGTTGATAATTGTTTCCGGCAATTCGACTGAAGGACAATAACCACCAAGCAAATCAAGTCGAGCAGGGGTGATAGTCATCGTTTGACGACCGCCATCAATTCCTAAAACTTGAAAACTTTCATTTTCCATAAATATTTTAGGACTCGGAATCGGATTCCCATAGCCTTGACAGTGGAGACGGAATCCTCGGCGACCACAGTACCGTGGCCTAAAACCGTCTCCCCAGAAAGGATACCCGATATCAGGTGACAGTGTCCCACAATAGAACTGCCTACTGCATAATGCATACCGTTCATCTACGTCGCTATAAGATGCCGGTACTACAATAAAGAAGCAGACGATTGTGGGGATGCAGTGTCGAATTTGTGCTGGGAGGATACTTTTGCCCATGATTAAGTTTTGCAAAAGGTCATGGAGAGAGATTAGTGCAGACTTGGTAGGTAAAATGTAGATTGAGATTATTTTAAGCAAACGGTGAAAGTGACTATGAAGACAAACAGACCAGCAAAGCAACCTTACCAATGGCCGGAAAAGGGCAACATGAATATTAACAAATCGAAATGGTAGATGATATTTTAAATTTTTATCTTAACTTTTTTTTTTTCAAATGATATGATATGTGATGTATTATTAATAATTATTTAACAAGATTTAAGTAAATCAGTGAAAAATGTTAATTGTATTGGAAATCTTGGAAATTATTCTAGTAGGATATTCGGGATTTTTTGACTGTAAGAAGAGCAATTGCGAAAGGGATTGGCAGTGATTTTTTCAGGTGAATACTAAATAGAGAAACAGTTTGTTTTGACGAGAAGATTTTAATTTCTTTAGTTTGATTTGAATTTTCCACGACGGAAACAGAAAAACGATGGCAGTTGATCACGGAAACAAAAAATGGAAGTTGGACTGTTTTGAGTGTTGCATGGGCAATCCGTAATCATAAAATAAATGGTCGGCTGCATACCCAGCGAAATTTGCAACAAAATGATGCAATAAATTGCATCTGCATGGTCCATTCAACAAGTCTTGGACCCTGTTTGGTACTATGGTTTGCAAACTGGAGCATCTTTACATATTAATTTAAAAATTAGAATAATTTAATTCAATTTTTATATAATAAAAAACTTGTAACATCTTTACTAGTTCTATCAAAATTTTTATTTGAACAGTAGTTATAACTTTTACGGTATGACACCTTAATACCAAATGGGAAATTTGGTCCAATTTGCAGCTACAACAAAATTACGAAAATGATCATGCGGTATTTTCATTTTTTATTTTTTAAAAAGTAGATGTAGACAATTCCAAATTGAATTTTTAAGCTCCTTTCCTCCCTAGGATTTTTACCTAGTAAAACGCTTCCATTTCTGAAAGAATTATAAAAGGAGTTGTTTGTTTCTAGAGAAAATATTGAGTTGAAGATCTGGATTAATCGTAAATTGAATTTTTATTATTGTTGCTTAATAACAGAGTATTACAAGCTGAGTATTTATACTTCCATCAACCTTGATTACAATCAATGTAACTAATTAACGAAGTAATCAGCTAACTCTTATTGCAATATGTTTTGTATTTCTAACTGTATGAAACTAACTTTGCTGAGCTGGCATCTGAGCTGATAGCTGTACTGCTACTATCCTCTGCATCACGTTTCAGGTTAAGCTTTTCCTTCCTCTGCTTTTCATTACTTCTTTCTCCATAATGAGCTATCTTCACAGCCCCCCTCAAACTCAGCGGACACAAATGAACGTTGAGTTTGGATCTCAAGTAGTTGAATTTTACAAATGATAAAGGCTTGGTCATTATATCAGCAACCTGTTCTTCGCTTGGAACATATTGAATTATCAGCTCTCCTGCAACTACTTTATTGCGAATAAAATGCATATCTATTTCAATATGCTTGGTTCTTGAATGGTACACTGGATTTCTTGCAAGCTCAGTGGCACTAACATTGTCACACCAAATTGTTGGTTTATCTGTGCAATTAATCCCCAGTTTAGTAAACAAAGATTACAGCCAAGTAAGTTCAGCACTTGTTGCTGCCAATGCTCTATACTCACTCTCAGCACTAGATCTTGTTACCACAGATTGCTTCTTTGAAGACGATGAAATCAAATTATTTCCCAAGTAGATGCAATAAGCACCAATTGATTTCCTGTCATCTAGATCACATGCCCAGTCTGCATCTGTAAAACCAGTGAGCTGCATGCTTCCTTCTCTTGTAAATTTCAAACCATAGTCTTGAGTGGATTTCAGATACCTCAATACTCGTTTACAGGCCATTATGTGTTGTAGAGTAGGAGCAGAAACATACTGACTAAGCTTGTTGACAGCAAACGCAATTTCTGGTCTGGTTAATTTTAGATATTGCATTCCCCCAACTATGCTTCTATAGTGTGAAGGATCCTCAAGATAATAACCAAGCTCTCCTTGTACAACTTTCTGCAGCTTTGTTCCAGTACTCATAGGAGTATCAATTCCTTTGCAGTTTATCATTTCAACCTTGGACAACAAGTCTCTCACATATTTCTTTTGTGACAAATAAATGCAGCCTGCATCATATAACACCTCAACTCCAAGAAAGTATGATAAAATTCCAAGGTCCTTCAAAGCAAAGGTTGTATTGAACTGAACTATAAAGTTTTTCAATTCAGCAGTATTTGGTCATGTAATCAAGATGTCATCCACATATATGAGTACTAAAATCAATGAATTTGAACTTCTTCTGATAAACAAAGAAGAGTCTGAACTGGTGTTAGCAAAATCCCACTGCAGCAGACAATTTTTCAGCTTGTCATACCAAGCTCTTGGAGCTTGTTGTTGTCCAAATTTTGTTGAACTCGCAAGCGCACGAATCTATTGTAGTATAGATCAATGGTGACGAGTGTCGATCCCACGAGGAGGTGGATTTTAATTGTGTATAGAATTAATTTTACAAATGGTTGATTGGATCTGTGGTGGAAATGATTTGGAATATACTAAAACTTAAATTAAAATGGCGAGAATAAATTCTAAAATTGGTATTGAAATGGCGAGAATAAATTGAAGAGAATTCTATTGAAATGGCGTGGGTATCCTGGATGCATCAACATCATAAATATTCCTTATTAATATCAATTAAATCATGAGGGAATCCACACCATGAACCACGCCTAATCAATATGGTGCTTTATCGTAAAATAATAACCTTATCTTAGAAATGTAACCAATCGGTATTTATTTATAAAGTCAAATCATCCACAAAACTAGAGGGGAAAAGAAAATAAATTTACCAAATAAAGCCCATGACACATGTTGAGACTTCACCTCAACCCAAGCTTTGAAAGAAAACTACAAAATGGAAATTTATTAAAATCGAAGAAAATACAAGATGGAGAAGGAATTGAAAATGGATCCCAAAAATAGATGCAGAGATATCAAATTAGGGGGGGAGAGCCCCCTTTTTATAGATACATTGAGTAAATCATGCGGATTAAAAAGCGAGGTTTGACCACGCGGATGAAACGATAACGCTTTGACCTTTTGATTTGACCGGATGAACGATGCGTGGTTTGGTTGAAAATAATCTGCATGTGATCGCGTCGAGATTTTTCATATCTTCGTCCACCATCAACAAGACATAAGAATTTTAGCTAGGATCGTGACACCATCGATCAATGCCACATCATCGGTCAATGCCACGTCGATCCGTCTATGTGAACGATGAACGAGTATCTGAATAATAATATGAATAGTGTCATTTTTCCTTTTATGCCCTCCAGGTTTTCACCGAGTTCAAAAGTGATGTCCGTTTTGCCGTCTGATCTCTCCTTTATTGTGAAATGACTATAATGCCCCTAAAATACATAAATTACTTAATTAAAATAAAACACACGTAATTAAATCACAAGAATGTTAAATACATAAAAGTAAGGGTTGTTAGTAAGACTTGAAATGTAAAATGACGGTTTTCTCCTTTATAAATATGCATTTTCTAACACTCAACACTTGTTTGAGTCCATACAAGCTCTTATGTAGCTTACACACATAATTGGGTTTCTGATCATCAACAAATCCTTCAGGTTGACACATAAACACCTCTTATGTTAACTCTCCATTAAGGAATGCATTATTTACATCAACTTGCCTTACTTTCCACTGATTCATCACTGCTAAGCTCAGCACTATTCTGACGTTGCTGGTTTAATAACAGGACCGAAAGTTTCAAAATAGTTTACACTTGCTATTTGTTGGAAGCCTTTAGCAACCAGTCGTGCCTTGTATTTAGCAACACTTCCATCAGTATTGTATTTGATTCTGTAAATCCATTTATTCCCAACAACTTGCTGATCAGCTTGTCTTGGAACCAATATCCATGTATCATTACTGATTAAGGCATCATATTCCTCTTTCATGGCTTGCAGCCATTTTGAGTCATTTAATGCCTCTTGTACAGTGTCTGGTTCTTTGTGAACAAGATCAGTAATATATACTTTCGGCTTGAAGATACCTGCTTTGCTCCTAGTTATCATCTGGTGTGTATTTGGTGGTGTAGGAGAATGTGTAATGGGATTATCAGGTTGTTGAGGAGAGTTGAGTGTGTGAGGTAATGATGAATTAGATACAGGTGCATGAGATAAAGATGGATAGTTGAGAATAGGTGAAGAGTTACTGATTGTACCTTTTTGTGATTCTGGAGTAACTTCTTGCTGTGCAGGATGAACTGAAGTGCCTGTACCAATGCTTTCTGAACTTACTGAGATTGGATTATTAGGGTTGTCATTAAGAAAGGCTGGTATGATAGGTAGAGTGGAAAGATGATGAACTTGTTGAGATGTAATAGAAAATGAAGACTGAGAATCAGAGGCTGAATGTTTGAGGAATGCAGAATCTGTGGTATATGGAAATGTGAACTCATAAAAAATAACATGTCTGGCAATATAAATTTTTCCTGAAGCATGCAAACACTTATATCCCTTATGTGATGGACTATAACCAATGAATACACACTTGCTAGAATGATAAGCAAATTTATGTTTGTTATAATCCCTCAAATAAGGGTAGCATGTGCAGCCAAAGCATCTGAGCATATTATAATCAGGCTTATGCTTGAAAATCTTTTCATATGGGGTCAAAAGGTTTAGAATAGGAGATGGCAATATGTTAATAAGGTATACTGCTGTATGGAAAGCATCCCACCAGAATTGGAAAGGTAAATGAGCTTGAGCAAGAAGAGTTAATCATGATTCTACAATATGTTTGTGTTTCCTCTCAACCAATCCGTTTTGATGATGTGTATAAGGGCAGGAATGCCTAAAGATAATGCCAGATTGGTTTAGAAATTTTGTAAAAGGTCTATACTCCCCTCCCCAGTCAGATTGTAAAGTTTTAATGGTAGTGGTAAACTAATTTTCCACTTGCGATTTGAAGAGTTTGAAAACTTCTAAGGCATCTGACTTGAATTTTAAAGGATATATCCAGGTGTATCTGCTGAAGTCATCTACAAAGCTTATATAATATTGATAACCATCTCTAGATAGATTAGGTGAGGGTCCTCACAAGTCTGTATGTATGAGCTCAAGAATTTGGGTAGTTTTGGTTTCTGTTCAGGGAAAATGAAGTCTATGAACCTTGCCCATTTGACATGCTTCACATGTTGTTTGATGTAATTGATGAATCTGATATGTAGGAACTGAAATGGATTTGTCAGTTTTGAGCATATGTAACAGCACTTGAGTGCTGGGATGGCCAAATCTTCTATGAAAAAGTAAAGCTTTATTGATTGAATTAGCAGAATGTGATACAGCAGTCTGATAACAAGTTTTAAAATTTGCAGTTTCACTGACAGTATCAGTATGACCAGCAGAATCAACATGATAAAATGACAATATTGAAAGTGGTTTATTTGAAGACATATAGGAAATAAAAGAAGAGGATGGCTGAGATTTTGAAGGAGATGAATTTATTAACAGCCTGTATAATCCTCTCTCAGCAAGGCCTTGCATCAATACTTGCCCTTTCAGAGTATCCTTCACAACACAGATATTACCAAGAAATTCAACAGACAAGTTATTATCAGCAGTGAGTTTAGAGATGCTCAAAAGATTCTTAATAATTGAAGGAACAAGCAATATATCTTTTAAAACTATAGGTGTGTGTTTGTGTTTGGCATTTGAACTTTTAAAAATGAGAAATGCATCATCAATATGAGTTATATTCAGACCTTGTCCATTGCCAATAATGAGCTGATCTGATCCACTAAATTGCTCCCTGATGTGCATATTTTCCATGTTGTTTGTCAAGTGATGTGTGGCACCACTGTCTAGATACCACCCCTCATCAGCTGGTCCTTCATAATTGGCAACATAGGCAGCTCCAGGAGTAGAGAAAGAGTTCAATGATTGATTCATTGAATTCAAATCAGGTATCTGCATCTGATGACTAAAGTAGTCTGGATAGTATTGTGTTTCAAAAGGTCCAGCAGCAAAAGGTCCAGCAGCACTCTAATAAGATTCAAAATTTGCTAGATATGCTGACCTTTGACCTCATCCCCTTCCAAAGTTCCTAGATTGAGGTACATAATTCTCAAACCTATACCAACAAGCATCTGCAGTGTGTCCAGACTTATGAAAGATTTGACATATTGCCATATTTTCTCCAGATCCATTTTTAGCACCAATGTTAGCATTAGAAATGTTTCTATTATAAGAGGCTGGTCTATAAGACTGCATATGCATTGATTGTCCTCTACCAGGATTATAAGCACCAGGACCATTACCACCACTGACAAAACCTCTTGAATTTCCATTAAACATCATTCCTCTTCCTGTACCAAAATTTATATTCCCAGCATTAAAGTGTCCCTGATATCCATTATAACCTCTTCTTCAGTTATATCCCTTGGTTTGAGGATAATGCACATTCATCATTCCATAATTGGCATTAAACACACTCTTAGCATTTTGACTTTATTCCATTCTAGCTTCATGTGTCAGTAGTAGAGCATATGCATCATCATATGACATTTTATTTGCAGTGATTATTGATGCAAGATCTAAGTATCCAGGTCCTAATCCGTTTAAGATTTGTATTAGTAGATCTTTTTCAGAAATAGGACTTCCAGCACATGCAAGTTTATCAGCAAGTGCTTTAACCTTCAAGCAATATTCCTCAACAGTCATATTTTCTTTCCTAAGAACATTTAATTCATAATGAAGTTGCATGAGCTTAGCTTCAGATTGAACTCCAACTGTTTTTCAATGCATTTCCAAGCCTCAAATGAACTTTCACAGTTAAGAATAGAGCTGAGAATACCTTCGCTGATTGAGGATAAGATCCAGCCAAGAAGAGTTTGATCTTGTGCTCTCCAATGGATGAAAGATGGATTCTCTATTTTCTGTATTGATCCATCAACTTCTGTGTGAGTAATGTATCGATTTGGCACCACTTGATTGTCAGAAATCAGTTGTTCAAGTCGATTTCCTCTAATCGAAGTAAGAACTTGTTTACGCCATAGCATAAAATTTGATCTATCAAGTTTGACTGGAGTACTGAAAGAAAATGAAATCTGAGTTGATTGATTTGAAGTATTGTGATTTGGATTAGAAGTTGTACTGCTCGAACTAGCCATGAGTGGCTCTGATACCATGAAAGAATTATAAAAGGAGTTGTTTGTTTCTAGAGAAAATATTGAGTTGAAGATCTGGATTAATCGTAAACTGAATTTTTATTATTGTTGCTTAATAACAGAGTATTACAAGCTGAGTATTTATACTTCCATCAACCTTGATTACAATCAATGTAACTAATTAACGAAGTAATCAGCTAACTCTTATTGCAATACGTTTTGTATTTCTAATTGTATGAAACTAACTTTGTTGAGCTGGCATCTGAGCTGATAGCTGTACTGCTACTATCCTATGCATCACGTTTCTAATGCATATTTTTTCCCCCATGTCCCCTGAACGAATATGTTGTCACTAAAATAACGATTCCCAAAGTAGTTGAGTCAATTGACAAAGATTCCAAAAATTCTAATGGCTTTAAGGTGGACATCTTATGAATGACAAGGAACAGACCCTTATGTTAGATCTAATTTTAATTATTATTTCTATACTAGTAATAATGTAACAATAAACATTCCTAAGTGACTTGGTAACCTAATACTCAGTTCAATTCACATATTTTGGGCTAAATATCTATTTAGTCCATTTAATTTATAAAATACCCACATTCGTGTTATTTGTTATTTTACAATTAAAAATTACTATTTGTTTACTTTTACAATGATCTCCTTGAAATTAATTGATATAAGATTTGGGCTAAGCAACAATCTTAAGAACATCAATAAAATGGAAAAAAAAGTTAACTTACTTGGCACTTATCTTCCATTAGTCAACATTATAAGTGTTATTGTAAAAGTTAATAAAAAATAATTTTTAACCGTTGCATAACAAATGGTATAGGTGTTTCAAAGTTTTTCCCAAAATACAAGAATTAAATAAGTATTAAGTCTAAAATATGGGGTCTAAACAAGTATTTACTGATTACATAAAAGAATAATTAGTATTTAACTACTTGAACTTTTTGAAAATAACAGGTTAATAACCATTTTAGCCGGTGACTTCAATATACACTAGTGGTGGTATGCGAAAAAATTTGTTTTGTGATCCCCCAGACAAACCCCCCCAGTGGATAGGTGGTTGCTTCTGATATTTGTGTATTTTCGAACTTATTAAGTTGAAAGTTAGAGGAACCATTGATAATATCCCTTAAATATATGTACCTTGGATTAGTAGGGCATTCGAAACCCCTTCAACCACCTCAAGAGAATGCCAGTTTGAATATGCTTCTCTCACCAAATTCTCGATGTAGGTTATTATTATGAATAAGCATGCTTTAATTGATGTTCGGAAAGTCAACGTTTGAACAGAATTCATACCCCATTAAGGTTAGGGAGATCGCGAGTAAGGAATGTTTGGCCATTAATCGTTGCCCTAACAACTTGACAAATGGGATTTAAGAAGACGATGCTATTCGACCCACGAAATATATAAAGCTTGTTGCCCATAATACATGTTCTTGCATGCTTTATCGTCGCCTCCCACATTTTCTCGGACATTCCAGTGCCCAAAATCTGACACAAATTTACATAATGAAATTAATTGGATTCCAATTTAAGAGACTTAGAAGTGGATATATAAGAAATTTAATAGGAAAATTAAGATTTATTTACCCTTCTAAGCTTCTGGGGTTCCACAATAGGCATTTTCAAAAAGTCTTAAACTGTTTTAATCCCTGAAGCCGTCAGTTTTTTGTAGAAAGTTCCACCTCTCCCAATCTTCTCAAGACGCCATACTTCATCCTCTAGCATTTGTGGATGATGCTTCTTGTACACTTTGTCATGGAAAAAAATAATTTTATTACAGGGTACTTAAGCAATTAATTAATTATTATATATTCGAGTATCTATACTTACATTCTCCTCGATGATCTTTGACAACAAAAGCTTCAGTAATGGCTTCGCATATTCTAACACCATGATAATTCCCCTGTGCCACCTTTGCACCAATTTTGAATTTTCGGCTCCTAATCCAGCTTGAGTTGTCTGTAAACTCAATATCTTCAATTGGTGCAACCCCGTTTCTGATCGTAACATTGACATTACCGGTGAGCAACGGCCGCTTCCCGGTTCTTT
Source organism: Citrus cavaleriei (assembly GCA_030448925.1). Classification (NCBI taxonomy): domain Eukaryota; kingdom Viridiplantae; phylum Streptophyta; class Magnoliopsida; order Sapindales; family Rutaceae; genus Citrus; species Citrus cavaleriei. Next base: position 126,766 of record JAUJEN010000636.1, read on the forward strand.
CCTTCACAATGTTGCTTTCAAACTCTTCTTGACTCCAATCGTCGTGGTCCCCCGGAGGAAAGTCTCCGTCCAGAACCACCATCACTATTTTGATTGGCTGAGAGAGATTGGCAGGAGTAATATGGCCGCCTGATCTTGTCTCTACAACAACAATTTGAAGAGGGTTGTTTTCGATGTCGGTGATTTTTCTACCAGTAAAGATTGGGAGGGAAAGTTCCTTGCTAAAGGTAAGTTTGAGGCTTGATGATTCGAGTACCTGGAAACACAATGGAAGAGACCTAGTTAAAGATTGAAATTTGTAATATTGTCTTAGTCCACGCTCCACTTCTTCATTTACCTATAATATACACCATAAAAGTAAATCATGAGAGTTATCAACACAAATAATCAAACTGTTCTTTATTAAGCATATATGTTTCGTCTCTTTCGAACAGCTTTTTGTGGCTGGCTATCAGTGTTCAAATCCTTGGAAAGATACGGGCTAGCTCAAAGAAGGTATATACATTACTTTAGGTTGCTTAGGGTTTATTTGCTGATGTAGCTATGCATGGATTTTTGCCTATCAAAAAATATCTGTGCAAATAATTCTGCTATAACCACCAAATGTCAAATTATCATATCTATGCTGATGCCTGAACGTGAATACTTGTAAACTGTTTATATAAACTTGTATATGAGTGATTGAATTCGAAAAGCTAAGAATATATTATTTCAAAACTGAAACATTATCAGAACTAAGCATACCACTCGTCTCAGCAAAGGCTCTAACACTGAAAAGAAGTCCTTGAAGGAATTCACCATGACCGCTTCTCCAATTGCACTGTCAAAGGAAAAAGAAAATTGATCGTTGCTATAATTGTAAAGCATGATTAAGTTCAAGGTAAGTAATTGAAAATTATAATCAAGTTTCAAATTGAAGTTAACACGATCGAAATTGAGAAAGAAGTTAATAAAATTTGATCACTAATGAAGAAGCAGGAGGCCTAGTCCTGGTTTGTTCCTCGAGAAACTGGTCCGAGTCTGAGCTTATTGATTCGCTAAAAAGCCATTTAGCTGCCATTTTTCTTTAGAGTTATTGCTAAAGAATAAGAATAAGCAGAAACATTCAAGTTGTTATAACTCAAGAAATGAGAGAGAAATATGGTGGTTTAATTTGTTGGTGTTAGGGTTAGGGATATGAACGGTAAGACTTTGTCTTAAAGAACAGGAAGGGTACAATGATTGAATAGTTAGTAAAATAATATTAAATGAAGTTTCTGAGAATAATAAAAGAAGCAACCAAGCAAATACAACAAATGTATCGACATTCTCAACAAAAGGGAATTACCAAATCATTAACTCTCTCTTTTTAATCTTTCTTTTTCTTTCTTCACATTCTCTCTCTTTCTCTTCCTCGATTGTCTTCTTCATCTTTTTTTTTTTAAAGAAAAAAACGTTTTATATATCGAAACAGTTTCTAATTAACTTTTACACTCAACAAATACACACACATATATACCTACATACATTAGTGTTGTTGGTGTTGTGCATTATGATGAATCACATAAGGATGTCATTCTGACATACACAAATAGTGAGAATCAACATTATTATGTAATACGCTACATTGAGAATCAAAATCGTTATACGATACGTGTATGTAGGAGAACTAAGATTTTGGTTTCGAAGTGGATGAATATATAAATATGATAGACTTAAGAGAATATGATAAAAATACTATACACTTGAGGGGGGCTGAAACATAAATTGTTCATAGAAATAGGCTAAATTTCAATAATGATCCTTAACCTTTTGAAATTTCGCATGCAAACATATATATAGGACAAAAATTAATATCCTTTATGTGCATGTAAATTTAGAAAATGAATACCTCATTTCTAATATTTGACTATTATCATTTTATGTCATTGAATTCTTATATAAACTATCTCTTGAGCAATTGGAGGTTGAAATATCCCTCCGATCCATTTTATATTTTTCAAAAGATTCAAAAATTTTAGTTGGGATTCTTAGTTACTCTAAAAAATCTCACTATATATAACAGAATAACAAAAGTGGATTTATAGGTAAAATTTGGTAAATCATCATTTTTAGTGGTAATAGGAAGTAACGGTTTACGATCGATTGTAGATCACTTATAGGGGATTAGGGGTATTGAATTTTGACAATAAAGTAGCATTTACTTTTCTGATTGGATTGGAAATTCTAAAGAATGAAAATCTTGGGATTGAGAGTATGGAGTAGGAGTAAAAGTAAGTTGTTTACTTAAATTGGAATGGAAGTATAGAGTAGAAATTAGAATCCCACTTATGTGTTAACTTTGTCTTGGACAGAATCTCACTTATGTGTTAACTTTGTCTTGGATTAGGAATGAAATATTTCAAAATTATAATTCTACCCTTATTTAAAGAAATGTAATTTTTAATTACAAAGTGGATAAAAAAACATATTTATAAAATAAACTATTTATTTTATTGTTAATTTTAATCATATAAGTTAATTATTATTAATGTTCTTAATTATGTAAATCACAAATTTTTTTAATTTTAATTTTAATTATGTGAATTAAAATTTATTGATAAGACCAACACAAATGAAACATTATTATTGATAACATAGTACAAAATTAATATCTTCTTAGAATTACCTATTTATTATTATTAATTATTAATATTAAATAAATACGATAATATTATATATTTTCAAATAAAGATGTCATATAATAATATTACTAATTCTATATGAATATACTAATATTATTTTCTACTAATTTTAACTTAGTTACAATGTAAATTATTATTTTTAATAAATGTAATAGTATTAAATAACATAATAAGATTATTTAAATAAATATGATATTAATATTTTTAAATAAATGTAACATCATTTTATTTAATACATATAATTATATTATATTTAACATTGTATTTTAATCAATATAATTATGTTATATTTAAAGGGAATGATAAAATAGGAATGGAATCCACTCACGCCTCCTCCCATGGGAGTAGAAATCTCACTTCTCATTTCTCACTCCAAATGTAGGTGGAACCCATAGAGTAGAATTCTCATTCAATCTTTGCTCTTACTCCAATAAATAAACACACCCTAAATAAGGACGTTAGGTGAAATTAATAATTCATCTTTTTAACAAAATTCAAAAAATATGGTTCTTTTTCTGTAAATTAAAATTTAATAGCAACTCAATTTTTTTTACATTTATTTAGTGAGTTTTGAATCCTATACTTTTTATTTCAACTCGAAGTTTTAATAACTAAACTGGTTGACACCCATAAAAGGTATGACTAATCAGTTATGTAATTAACCACATATGTACAAGTTATTCTATAAAGACCGTGATATAAATAAAATTAAAATATATTTACAAGTGCAAATCACTCATCAATTGAGTGGTGAATAATTGATATTCTCTTATTTTCTCTTCTAGCTCGAATCTTCAAGTCTTTGCACGTGTATGCGTATTTATCTTTTTTTTTCTTTGATTTAGATTTTTGGGGTAAAATTCAATTAGAGAGACCAACGGTTGATGATCTGACAAGGGGGGGCACGGGGTTTATTGAGAAAAATAGAGTATTATATTTAAAAGGCAGATTTGGGAATAACTACAGTATTATTTGATTTCCAATGGCTCTTAAAACTACTTTTAAATGGGGAATCCTTGAAAACGGGGTTTGATAAGGACTTTTGAGGGGTGTGAAGTAGCACACATCTTTTCATGTATGGACGCAGAGTTTGAGGCCCAAATGTTAGGGCTTCATTGTAAAGTCAAATAGCTCTCTCACACGTTAATTGACACGAACTTGAGTGTTTGAATCAGAGTTTGACATGAAGGACGAGTTAAATATTGTGAGGGCTGTTACTTGGAAAATGTCCTTCACATAAAGCCTAGTGGGTAAAGACCAGTGGGTTATCTTCAGATTAAAAAAACAACCACTTGCAAAGTTGCAATGCACTTGTTGTGGTGGGCTGGTCCATTTTGAAGATGATAAAGTTGACACATACATTAGAAGAAGAGGTAAAAATTCATTGGCAGCATACAGTCTATCCTATCAACTGAATTTTAACAAAAAAGGTAAAATATATCAATTTTATTGAGGTTTAAAGTAAATAGGGGAAAAATAGTCATCTAATTATGTTATTCTCTAAACGAGATTTAAAAATTTTTCAGTTTACATTGCATTTCACTGTGAATTTGAATTTAGTGCTATTATGATTAGTATTTATTTGATAAGTATATATAAGCAATTAAAAATTTGAATTGTACTTGATTAGAAATCTTTAATGGATTAACACGAGTTTCAAATTCATACCATCGAGAAAGACTTATAAATTACACAGCGAATGTGTTGAAGGAATTCCAAGTACATTGCAGTTTGTTTTATGCCATCCATCTGCCTATAAATTTCACAACAGCAGGCAGGGAAAAAGGAAAATAAAAAAGAAAGCAATTGGGAGGAGACTTGCCTTTACAGCAAAAACCACCACATCCTTGATCTTCACAACCCAATGCCAAAAACACTTTACCCTTGGCTTGACTCTACTTTTTGTATCCCTTTATTTCCTTTGTATATGTACAAGGAGACATACATCATAAATATTCGTTATGTGAAAACTTCAGCTCGTTTAAAAAGGCGAATTTGAAATTAGAAACTTTTGATTAAATGCAAGTTTTAGAATCTATGAAACGTTCGCACCTAATAATTTTTATATTACGAATACCGTATCGTTGATCAGTATCCCTAAATCTTAATTCCCATTGATGAAGGACCTTGAAGTAGTTAAATCGCCATCATCAGATGATTCCGAGATGCTGTAACCAATTCCAGGAGCACTACTTATGTATGCAGACTGAATTTGCCAATCGTTGCTTCCAAATTGCGTATTAGTACTGCTGCTTACCAGGAACCCCACGTCCAGAGATTTATCACTTGCGGAACCATTTTGTTGAAATGGTTTGATCATGCTCTGATTATGATTCGGATATTGATCCACCAAATCACCTATATATAAATTTTCAATTAACGGGTTGTTAATATATATAGGACTAAAAATTCTGCAATGGCAAGTAATTATCTAATTGCAAGTTGCAATGAGAAATAAATATATACCTTGTGTTAACAGGGCCATCTCATTCAAAACTCCTTCGGCTACCTCTAGTTCACGCCAATTTAAATATGCTTGTCTCACCGTATTCTCGATATAAGTCTGCAAAATCCAAAGAAATATTAGTAAGAGTTAACATTTAATGTTACAAGTCACGCATATATTATAAAAAAAGAAAAAATCAATTTTATACCCTATTAAGTTTAGTGAGATCGCGAGTAAGGTACGTTTGGTTATTAATCACTGCCCTAACAACTTGACAAATGGGATTTAGCAGGATGATGCAATTATGTCCACGAAAAATGTACAGCTTGTTGCCCATAACACATTTTCTTGCGTGCTGCATTGTCACTTCCCACATTTTCTCGGACATGCCAGGGCCCAAAATCTGAAAAAAACAATTTACAGTAAGAAATTAGTTTATTAAATTTAAGGTATGTTTTGAATTGGATTTAAAGGAAATCTTATTTGAGAATTAAAAATTAAATATGTACCTTTCTAAGTCTTTGGGGCTCCACAATGGACAATTTCAAAAAGTCTTGGACTGTTTTAATGCCTGCAGCGGAAAGCTTTTTGTGGAAAGCTCCATCTTTCCCTATCTTCTCAAGACGCCATACTTCATCTTCTAACATTGGTGGATGATGCTTCTTGTACACTTCATATATGTGGAACAAAAATATATATTAATATTAGTTAATTATTTATTCAAGCATACATAAGACAATTTGATGAGAATAATGTAATTGCAAGTCTTAAATGAAATGCCATTTGGACAAGATAAATCCTTGACTCAGACAGAGATAAGACACAAGGTTTTAACAAAAATCTCATGTAATTGGTTAATCTAAAACTTTAAATATAAGATAATAGAAGAAATTTTAAAAAAAAAAATTCAAGTCAAAATATGATGATTGCGTGTTCCTGTCATTATTGATGCTGAGATCCATGAAAAGTTCTATATGACCAAAACTAAAACTTAATAAACCGTTGACTGAAGACTACATCCAGCCTGCCAGATGTAGATGGATTATAGCAATTTTTTGTTCCCCCTAAAATACTTCATTGGCCTTTGGGCACAGCTTTGTAAATTCGTTTTATACTGCGGTCATCTAAGTTCGAATAATAATAATTAACATGTAAAGATTGGTTTAACAGACGAGGTTACATTTAAACTTTAAAAATTAAAAAAATAATACTTAATACAAAATAATACTTTCTTCCCTATAGTTTTAAGATTTTATCACTTATCCCTACAATTTTCGTAATACTCAATTAATTTAATGTTAAAACTCTTACGAAAACTTCTCTCAAAAACAAAAGCTATGGAGAAAAGTATCAATCTCCCTTTGCTTATGACATCAGACGGTAAGGATAATCATCGTATGAGGACTTAACGAGTGGCTCTATGATTGCATCAATGGGGCCCCATAAGTTTGGCATAATTGTAAGCACAAACAATAAAGTAATGGAACTGTAGCAGTTTGTGTTGACTGAACTTGATTGAATAGTTTGAATTGAGAAAAGGAAATGCTATTACTCTAATCTAAAATGATGATGAGATATGGTGATGTTCAACTGTTCCATGTGGTACCGCCAATTCCACTGGAGATTAAAAGCCCAAATTAACCAATAATTGATGGGTTGCTAACTTATAATGTTGAATTAGATGATAAGCACAAAATATAGACTCAAATATGGGGCCGTAAATTAACACACATGTACGTACGTACTTACATACATACACACATACATATGTGTGTTTTGTGTGTGCGTACGTACACACATGCGGAAACATATATAACTACGCATATTTGTGTAATCTATCAAAAAAATATTTACTAGAGTTTTCAACAAGTTTTAATTTGTAATATAATTAATTTTTTTCTCTGAGAAAAGCATCCAACAGAATAGAGTGTATAAAGAAGGATTACTCAAAGATTTTTCTATCCTAATTTAGTAATCAAATCATATCCCAAGACACAAAAATTGTATCAAACAGTTAATTTTGAGATCCATTTCAGACAGGAAGATGCCTAAAATACAAACAGGCTTATTTGGCTTATGTGTAGAAAACCAGACAAACGAAAAAGGAGGAAGAGAGAGTAGGCGTGTGGGGTTTTGCAAACACAAGGCGGGTTTGACTAAAGACATATATTTGCATAGTTATATATCATTGATTTGAATACAAATGATGATGAGTTATCCCTCAACCCTCTATTAAACAATGACAAGAAGGTCTTAAGATTACAAATTGATAATATATAAAAGTCATGTGAAGCACAATTTTAGTGAAAGGACATGAACTAGTTGACTAACACATCATTAGAAGTATAATTAAAAGGGAGCAGACTAATTTTTTTTAACATAAATGCCAATTATTCTATGTGTGTGTGTGTATTGACAAAACAATTAGATGATATGTTCATGAATTAATGCATTATTCTTAATTTTATATGTAAGTAAAGATGAGATATATGTACTTACATTCTCCACGATGATCTTTGACGACAAAAGCATCAGTAATGGCTTCACATATTCTAACACCTTGATAGCTCCCACGTGCCACTTTTGCACCAATTCTGAATTTGCGGCTCCTAATCCAGCTTGAATTGTCCGTAAACTCGATGTCTCCGATCGGCGCAACCCCGTCTCTGGCCGTGACATTCACGTCACCGGTGAGCAACGGCCGCTTGCCGGTTCTCTCCTTCACGATATTGCTTTCAAACTCTTCTGGGGTCCAATGATCCCGGTCCCCCGGAGGAAAGTCTCCATCAAGAACAACTAATTCTATTTTGATTGGCTGAGGGAGACTGGCCGGAGCAATAAGGCCGTTCGATATTGTGTCGACAACAACGATTTGAAGTGGGTTGTTTTCGACGTCGGTGATTTTGCTTCCGGTGAAGATGGGGAGTGAAAGTTTTTGACTGAAAATAAGCTTGAGGCTTGATGGCTCAAGGGCTTGAATGCGCAATGAAGAAGACCTTGTTAATGAACGGCAAGGATTATATTTGCTTACGCCACGCTGTACTTCTTCATTCACCTGATCATATCATAAAGTAAACCATGAGAGCTATTACCACAAATTATAATCAATATTAAGTTATATTTAAATTTACTTAATATAGGTAAATATATTATTTCATGTTGCCTTAGGGTTTATGTGAATACAAGCAAAATAGTTGTTACAGATGCAAATACATAATAAACATGCACGGATTAGAATATTTATATGAATACTTAAACTAAAATTTGTTTTTATTAAAATAATTCTCCTACCATTCTTACGGTTGTGTTGTACAGATTAATATTAAACTCCATTAATTGTTAAAGAAAATAATAGTAGTTCAGATTAGATCTTTATAATTTTAAAGATACGATTCTGCAGCCATCAAGATTTCGTAATATTAGAGCTTAGCAAATACCACTCGTCTAAGCAAAGGCTCTAACGCTGAAAAAAAGTTCTGAAAGGAATTCACCATGACTGCTTCTCCAATTACACTGTCACATAGAAAAAGGAAAAAGCTTAATTGAAAAGCATGATTAATTATAATTAATTAAATTTCATAAGATAAGAAATTAACTCGATCAAAAAAAAAAAAAAAGAAAGAAGAAGAAGAAGAAATTAATTTAATGACAAAATTTGATTACATACGAAGCAAAAGAAGGTCTAGTCCTGGTTCGTTTTTCAGGAGGCTCTTCCGGGTCGGATCCATTAAGAAACCGTTTAGCAGCCATTTTTTTTTTTTTTTTTTTGCCCCTCTTGCTAAAGAATCAGAATCAGTACAAGAAATCCAGCAGCTGAGTAAAGAAATTAAAGAGAGGGAGAGAGAAATGAAAAGGAAGTTGTTGGTTTAGGGTTAGGGAAGAAATGGGGGGTTTTATGACGAAGATTATAAAGCGTATAAAGATTGAATACTTGTTATAAAATAATATAGATGAAGCTTCGAGGAATGATAACAGAAGCAACTTAGCAACTAGCAAGTGTTTAATTTGTAATGACATAATGCATATGATGTATCGACTTTGACGTCAACACTACTCCTGAAAGTCAACCGAATCATCATCTCCTCCCTCTAAAGTTGAGCTTAATCATATGAAAATTATTTTGGATTCAGTGTTAACTTAAATTTCGTGTCGATTTTTTAATAAATTATTAATGAATAAAAAATCTGTATATGTAATTATATTTTACTTGTATATTTCTATAACAATGAGACTCGGGTGACGTAGAAATTTTAAAAGATTGGCAAATTTATATAATTAGTAAACATAAATTCCTTCTGAATGCACCATGCAGAGAATAGAGACCCCTTTAAATGGAAAAAATTGGCAGGAACAGGAAAGACCGCCCCGCGTGAAAACTGGTCAAAAGTTTTTGATTTCTGAGAAGGATCGTATTGGTATCAGGCCTTAATGCTGATGGGTCCGCAGCACTTTTGTTAACTATTTATAGCCATACAATTTATGTATACACGTGTTTCGCTTTCACCTTCGCCACCATCATGACCAATTGATTGATATTTGATAATTTGACACAAACAAATTGAGGAGGCTTTTGCTATGTATAGCAATCAAGAAAGTCTTTGCAAGTCTTGTGCTTTTATGTACAATTTATCAACTCCATCAACTCAACTAATGCCACCTGAATTGTGGAAATTTTCCTTTAATAAATGGATCATTTATTTTTTTATCGCTTCCTATTGTGAACGCTACAAGAGATATGGTGGTGCCTAATTATGTGTCACAATCGGCCTAAGACCAGTCATCAAAAGAGATTTATTCTTCTCTTTTGGGACAAATGACCAGTTAGTACTTTCCGGGAAACTTTGGAAGCATTTCCTAGCAAGTTAATACCAATCAAGAGGGTCCCAATTGCTTCTTGCAAAAAGTTAAATTGACCATGATTCAGGGAAGGGTTAAAAAAAGAAAAAAAAAAGAAAGAAAGAGAATTACCAAAATTATGACCATTAGGGGCTTTTTGTTTTATCCTTTATACCCTTTTGCTTGGTTTCATTTTCCCTACCACCAAAGCTTTCAATTACCAATCCAGGTCCTTGTGTAAAAAGTTTCATTTCTTTTTCAGCAAATAGTGGCACGTTTTCTAGAAGTGACAATGAGTGCCGTTGAAGTGGTGATCTTTCTATTCAAAATCTTTAATTTTTTGTTTTAAAAGAAAAAAAAAGTTTGAATGGGAATGACACCTCATTCACTAAGTACCAACTTTAATCTTTTATTATTAATTATCAAATTCAGGCATATTTATGGCCAATTGAACTATATTCAAGAATAAAATATAAATTATAAAAAAAAAATTGAAAGCCACTCTGGTAAAGATTTTTTAATTATACATCCAATCAAAGAATGGAATTTTTGAAACCAACGTGAAATTACAAATAATCGAACAATCAAATATTTACATATCGAATGATCAACACAAAACCCCAAAAAAAATCATATATTCAAATCAATTGAATCCCATGACCTTAGGAGCAAACCTTAGCAACCTATCAAGAGCATTGGGCAAGAACTTTCTTGCAAACAAGAAGCAAATATTAGTCCTTTTCCCATTGTACTCACAATGGCTACCACTCCTTAGCCTCTTCAAAAACTCAATTGTCACATCTCTTCTTTGAAATTTAGCAGGGTGAGGTCCTCCCTTGGACCAATCAACCCATGTCAAGCTTCTATTTGAGTTCCTCTTCCAAAATTTCACACTCACAAATGTTGGCAGGTAGTGTTCATCAGCGTAGCATGAAGCCTTGCAATGTCTTTTGAATGTCACAAAATATTTTTTATCCGAAATTACCTCCAGGGCGAGGGCCCGTTCCATCTCGAACCATTGCGAGCCCTTTCGCCATTGTTCGAGCCGGATCACGGGCCTCATTCGACGGCTGTACCGGCCTCGGCCCACTGGGCCCGGTAAATCGTAGGCCTCAATGAAAGTCTTGCTGGAGTTTATGAGATAGTTGTAGATGGTTGAGAAGTTGAACAGAGGAATGCACGACTCTGAGAGGAGAACAAAACGTTGGTTGGTGATATCAAGTAAAGCATTGGCGAGCAGGCGACGCTCTGCCTCAAGCATGCTAAATTTTCCCCATTGCACCTCCTACATTGTTGAATTAGGGAAAAAAATTAATACTGGGGTCCAAATGAAATTTTATGTTCATAGGCCCAACACACAGGCCCAAGATAATTTGGGGGGAACCTATCTTTAAAGAATATTAGAGAGAAGACACTTTTCAGTTTCCCTTACATTTTTTTTTTAGTGTTTTTTTTTCTGAAATTTAGATAAATATGAATTAGTATGAATTTTGAATAAACTAAATGTTTGAATTTGAATAATTTTTTTTCTTTTTTTGAATCTTCCATGATAAGCATTAAGTTGTTTGTTTATTCTAATTTTTTAAAAAAATTCGTACTTAAAAAGTCTTTAAATCAGTATTTTTACATATGTGCTCTTACATATTTTAAATGCTACATCAATAATAAATATCTCAATGAATATAAGTAAGATAGTATTTTATCATAATATAAATTATGTTCAAATGAATAACCCCTTTAATATTATATGTTCCAACATTTTAACAAATGTTTTTAGGTAGTTTATGACATATTACATGAAAAATATTCATAAAAAATTAATTAAGTCATTAAGTTAATAAAAAAATTACTTGTCTCTTAGAGTTTTTAACAACACTTCATTCTTTTTAATTAAAAAAAAAAGTACTTAGTGTGGCTGGGATAAATTTTCCTATGAAAGTTTTGACATCAAAGGTCAATTAAACATTATAAAGTGTAGGAAAGCGATTAAGTCTAGTAACTTTAGGGGAAAATTGTTATTTCCCAAGTAAACTTTTACTTCTTGAATTTGTTACTTAATCTCTTTAGTTTCTAGCAACCTTTTGCTTCATGTCTACACTCTTTTTCTTCTTTTTTTGTGTGCAAGTGGGCATGGAGAAACCAAGAAAGCATGAAGAAAGGAATGTTAAAAAGTGGAGCAAGAATGTAAAAGAAATGGAATCAGGAACCGTCTCAAAAGAGTTTTTTAATGAGTTGGAAAAGGAGTAGAATCAAAGTAATGCTTGAAACTCTTAACAGTGAAAATTCTAAGTTGTCAAATAGTTTTTTTTTTTTCGTAATTGGAAAAAGGGAATTTTTTTTCTTTTTTTAAGCATAACAATAACACATATTGGAAACTATTCCTCTCATTTAAGTTTATAAATACTGATAAATGAAAGCAAATTATGCTAAAATGGTTCAATCATCTACAGCCATTTTTTTTTTATTACAAATAAAAGAAAAAATTTCCACTAAAAACTAGGACAAAATGTAGGAAAATTCAAAACAAATGAGGTAATTGCAATGACCGAACGACCTTCACTTTGTTGAATTTTGACTCATCCCCTATAAAGAAGAGAGAGTATCTATCTAACATGAAAGTAAAAGGGTATTCCAGCAGTCACGTTCATTAGTTGCTAGTTGGGGACCCATCTGATAAAAATGGACATAATCTGTCCTTATTTGTAAGAACATAAAAAATAATGGATCTAGATTCTACCGCCCATTGAAATATTTCTTCCCTCTTTGAGCTATGGTTCTGAAGAATCCGTTTACTTCGTTGATACTGTAAGAATGAACCCTCCAGTATTCTAGAGGCACTTAAGACTTTTATTCTTAGCAAAATATTTATTCTTCATATTTTTTTAGCTTTGAATGGATTTATTTTTCATACGTTATAATTTATAAACGACTAGAGAAACATGAAATTAATGCCAATCCATGCTATGCATGTGTTACACTTGTTCTTATAATAAACCACAAATTTCGTCAATTAATGTTTCCCAAACAAATTAAACACTTTCAAAAAAATTTTAATTAAATTGTGTTAAATCTTTAAATCTTAAGGTCAGATTCATAGTTTCTAAAAATATTTTTATCTTTCCAAGCTAGCGCATGCAATCAAATTCCTCGATGTAAACATGTTCTTATCAGGGCTTCTCATGTCACGATTTCATTGGCCGATATATGTTAATTTCAAAGGTAATACGAAATAAATTATTAACGAGAAAAGTTATTAAAAAATCTTGACTTGAACTGGACAACGTGATCACCAATCACCAACATTCATGTCTTTCAAGTAAGTCTGGAATATAATGCATAATTTTAAAATTGATTAATTAATCGATTTATGTGTTTAATTAATGATCTTTGATTTTTTTTTTCTTTTATTAATTACCATACACAAACGTGTGCTAGCCCAGTTCCCTACTGAACCGGCTTATCCCTCTAAGTGTGACATATGGACGCATTAATTACGACAATATAATAAATTTATCCCAATCTTAGAAACTGACCAACGATTAAGCTTCTCAAAGGAGTGAAGAAATGAAAAACCGTTGGTATTATCATAATATTTCACCTCAATTAATTTTTTGGAGTAACCTATTAATTAATTTATGAACATTTAAGGATTCCATAAAGAAAAAAAAAATTATGCATGGAGTAATTGTAGGGATAATGATGTCAAATCAATAGGTAAAAATGAAAAAGAAAATATAAATATTGTTATTTACTAACCTTGCTTGGGATTCTCCGGCCATGAAAGACTGAACTTTGAGGCACTGTTTCATTGAAGGATGGACTTGAATGAACATAAATGGAGTAAAGGCCTTCATGTCCATGAAAGAATTTTTCCCAAAGAGGAGCCAAGGTCACAGCACCTCTTGTTAAAAACAAGAACGCAACTTTTGGGACACGCTTGAATGGATACTCATGAATGCGAGGGGCCATTGATGCCCTCCACAGCAACTCTTCTTCAGTCATATCATGCATGGCATTATTATTATTAGGCCGCAGCGAAACGTAGTCGTTTAACCCTGTTCGAGTGGTGTTCACTGTCGTTTGATTCCCTGTTGTCGTAACAAGATGTAAAGTTGGAGACGAAGGTTGTATATTTGGTGGAGGAGATGATGATGAAGAAGAAGAAGAAGAAGAAAGTTGATGGAGTTGATCATCAAAGCTGAACAAGGAAATGTTTTTGAGATGGAAACTTAGGGCTATGCCTAGGGCTACACCGGAAGCCGAAGATAACAAAAATATGAGAGAGATTAGAGAGATGCATTTGGAGATTCAAGAACAACTTTGTGATTGAAAATGGTGGTGGAGTGTTGCTGCTGTTGAATTGTGTTCTTCATTGAGAGAGAGAGATTGAAGAACGAATGCGTGTTAAATTGAATGGAAATAAATGTCCGGGTTTAAAGGTTTATATATGTATATGGTATAAGAGAAGGGATTCATTGTAAGTTGTAAGCTTCAAGAACCTTGTGCCGACTGCCGACCCTGTAAAATATTCTTGTGAGGCGTTCAATATACAATATTGTGCGTACGAATAAGAAGATTGGCACATAATATTTTGTCAAAATTATTTAATGAAAGATTAATTATGGAGAATCCTAAACTTGCGATTATCAAAAAACAAATATCAAATATGCGTTCCATTTTTTGATAAATTTTCTCAAGTCAACAATGCAAACTTGGGGGAGTTGAATAAAGAGTAACCGGACAGATTTTATTCAAGCTAGGGGCGCATAATGGATCTCAAGTCTTCGAATGAGATAGAAAAGTGCAAAAATTTGCCCAATCTAAGCCAGCAACATTAGCATAATTAATACTAATATGAAAGAGAGAGGCAAGTTCATCAAAACAATAAAACTACTCTTTTGTTCGTACTTTGAACTTTCGATTTATACCTCCCGAATCAAGGGCAAGGACTTGTTCAAACAGTTAATAGTTTCACAAATATAAATGTTAGAATGATTTGGTAAGGGATGCGTAGTTGTTGGCGCTCATTAAATCAAGTCCAATGAAGCTCAACTTGGATAGTTATTCTAAAGAGAGAGAGTCCAACTCCAAATATTTGGTTACCTCAATATTCTAGTGACAATATTTTTATTTTATTTTATTTCTTATTCAATTTTCTGAAAGTATCACTTCTTGCTAATATTTGATTACCTCTAACCCAGCTGCCAACCCCAAATGAAATGAAAATCGAAGTACCTCTAGGGGGAAGAATTAACTGACGACAAAGTCTGGCTAAAATGTTGCAAAAGTCAGCCAATTTATCTAATTATTTAGGAGATTATTGAGTACTGCATTGTGCCCTTTAAATTTAGTGTAGCAGTAAGGAGCTCTTATTGTTTAAACTAATGAAGTAGCAATCAAAAATTGCGTGGATTCCGGTCATTCAGTCAAGGTTTCAGATCTATCCTGCAGTTCTCTTCCTTGTAAGCATCAACTTTGAATCCAGTACCAAAATTTCTCTCAACAAAATATGCACGAAGTGATCAGAGACGAGGCATTTTCCGGCAACTAATGAATATAACAAAACTATGATCAGATTTCTGTTCAACAAGTTCTGGATCAATACTAGCATCTTCTGGAATTATATTGTGTCAGGGAACACTACAATTAATATCAACAAGCTAATAACAATCAATCTCAAATTTTGAAGCTTGTACTGAATAAATCAAATTCACAAAGTATCAGATGTAAAACCACTCCCAAAGATAAAACTTCAAAACAACCACAAGCCCCAACCCAAAAAAAAAAAAATGTATAAATCTACAGAAGAACTAACCTCACAACTCAGGGTGTTAGAATACAGGAAACAATATTAACCAAGTTCCATTGAATTAAAAAATTTAGTGCTACAAAAGGAAATCAGGAATCACCGGTGTTTGTGCAACCACATTTATGGGCTCATCAGCTCTTTGGTGAGCTTTATGCTTACCACGGTGATGATTACTCTTCCGCTTTTCTTTCTGACCATTGTCTTCTTTCTCTTCACCATCCTTCCCTTGACTTTTTTGTCTTCTCTCTTTTCCATGACTACGGTGTTTGCTTCTTCTTGAGCTAGTGTTGACATGATCAGGCATCTTCTCACCTGGCACATTTTCTTTTGTTTCCAGAGAAAGATCAGTATTCAATTTCTCCTTCCCTTTGCTCTTGCCAGACGGATTCTCAGAGCGGTTACTTCTTGATGAACTAGGTACACCATCATTGCCTAAAAGAACATCCTGCACAACACCTGAGAGCAAATCACCCTTCAGCTCAGGCTTCTTGGCTGCTATAGATATCTCATCTCCATCTAATTTTAGCACCACAGGCCTAGGCTTTGCCTGGTTTGGCTTTTTCTTTGGGGCAAGTGACTGCTCTGTGAGCTTAAGTAGATCTTCAGCATCATCATTGAGTTTATCCTGTGACATAGGGTCATTGGCAGGAGGATAATCATTTGATGCAACTTCACTCTTCTCAGATGCAAGATAATATAAGCCATGCCGTTTACGGTGTTCAGCAAGCAAAGAAGTGGACTCATGTGATGGTTCGGTCTCATCTTTGCTCTGGAGGTTAGTTCTGGAAATATCAACAGCTTCCCCATGAGGAGTACTGCTGAGAGAAAATGAACTTGACAAAGGCAATTGGATGTCGCCACAGATTGTTTCCAAGTCAGATAGGTTTTCCTTAAGCAGTAATCCATCTGGTACAGGAACCCTATCCTGTGCACTTGTTGAGACTGGACCAAGCTCCTCAGAAAAGGCATCACACATCAATTTCACAACCCTAGAAGCTTCTGTTTCAGCCCTCGCTAAATTCTCTTCCCCCTGGACTACGGGATTCAGTATTTCTTGCTTAATCAAATCAGTGAGGCCAAGTACATTCCTTGCTCTCTTGTATTTCTACATCATGGCTTGACAGTGGACCCAGATCTAGTTCAACTAGAGTACACAGGTTTACAATAGATTCTTGTGTGACACTGTTCCTTCCCAGAGAAGCAGATGTAGATGCCTGACCGTTAGACACAGTGGCATCCCCACCATTTTCAATAGAAAGATCTCCAAATGATTGATTTATATTTCTTGGGTTGAAGCTATCATGCTGTTCGCTAGAAGCAGAAGCTTCAGACGTTGCTAAATCAGAATTTTCACAGCTCATCCTTGCGAGGAGTGATTCTGGAACTTCTGATGCAAGATTATCGGTATTGACAGAGGAAATATTTTCCTTGTGCAAGAGGTAAGAGTGTACAAAAAGATTAACACCTTGAAAACAGACTGAACATACACTGCCCTGATCAAGGCAGCAAGAGATTAGTACGAGGTTGTAATAGTGCCCATCAGTTCAAATGGATTCCTTGAAAACTCAACATACCTCCCCTTGACACCCAAGCGGCAGCAGATAATATCCTATGTAAGAAAGGATTACCAAGTAAAGCAGGATCAATAAGAAGATTCGACAGACATGCACAAGTTGGTCTAACATCCTTGACCCTCATAGCAATATCAATTATCTGATGCTCAATTTCTTCCCCCTTTTGGCAATGTGGAATTCTCACCATTTCCCCAAGAAGTGATGCATACCAATCAAAGTCAACAATAACCTCATATAGATTTCTACAACAAGTAGACAAAATCGAACCAAGAATCTGATTGCAAAACTCAGGGTCAGATTTGGCAAAAGTTAATTAAAACCCTGGATATTTCAGCATTACTCTCAGACACCATTGACATCAAAAGACGCAAAGACTCAAGCTTAATATTATAATCCCCATCACTCAAAGACTTAATCACAAAATCTTTATTCTCCAACACCGCCCACAAGTGTTTCGGTGCAATAATCGAAAGTGCTTGCAACCCAAGATACTTTAAATTCGGATCATCATCAACCAAAAATTCCCGAACCTTAACAACTGCAAGCTTCACTGCAGATTCATACTCACTCAAGCTACTCAACACAGTCCTAATACACTCAAAAAGCAATGACTTGGCCTCAGTCCTCCTCATAAGTTCACATATTAGCTCAACAACCCTCTTAGCCAACCTAGGCTCTAGAGTAGCCAACTTAGCAAATATCTTCAACACCTTAATCAACAACCAATTATTCTTAGAATCAACCAAAATCTTATAAAACTCCGGCGCTAATGGTAAATACGATCTGGGGTCTTTCAAACAAAGCTCGCAAAACACACCCACAACTGCAGACAGAATAACTGGCTCAGAACTCTCTAAATTCTCAACTAAACGCTTAAAACAAACCCTAACAGCATCTGGGTATTTCTCAAAAACCCTTAAAACAACCGCAATAGCTTTCTTTTTAATAAAAACCTTACTACTGGACAACAAAGTAAAAACCTCAGGAGTTAAATCTCTAGCAAGATCAACATTTTGATTCTCGACAAGCATTCAAGAGCTAAACTGACTTCAAATTGATTGCTACTATTCAGATCTTTCCTCAATTGATTGGTGATCAAGAGAATTACCGGGGTGTCGTCGTTGAAAGACTGGGTGACGGCGTGGTACCTGATTTTCTTGTAGAAGAACTGGGGACGACGACTTCCACGGCGTGGAAGGCAGGAACGACATGTCGGCACCGTGGAGGAGGAGAGGTAGGAGAGCTTTTGAAGGGCAGCGGATTTGGTGGGAGGTCAGGATTTGATCTCCCGGCGAATCTCTTCGATGGCTTTTGGAAATGAAAGGATTCTTTGATTTGTTGCGGCGAATGCCCTTTATCAGGTCGTCGAGATCGCGCTGAAGAGGGTCTCCATTATCGAAGTACCGCCATTCAGTAGACTAAAAGCAAATTACGCAAAGCCAAAGAGTTTGTTGGTTTGTTTTTGCTATGAATTGAATTTGAAGGGAGGCATATTTGTTTTTGTGAGGAAATTTTGATTTTGTTGGAAGGAATTTGGGTTTGAGGAGACTGCTGTGTACGTTTGTTTGGGTGGCCTGTGCAAGAACAAATGAATACAAAAGAGGCGACAAGTTGATGGCGAACGTATTTTTATTTGAAATGATGATGTAATATATATATATATATATATATTGTATTTTCTTTATTTTCTTAGAAAAATACAACAATAGTAAAATTATACATCAAGCAAACATGATGAAGATTGACTTCTTAAAAAATTTTTTTTGAGGAGTAAGGTACTCAATGCTTAATTAAGAAGTGATTTACATTTCGGTTAATCATAGCTCCAACATTCTTGGCAAGATCTATTGTTTCTATTCCAATTTTATAGAAACATATTATCTAAATTTTATTTTAGTTGAATTCTTAAATACTATAAGTTTTTCGTCAAAGTTATTATAACAGAAAATCGACGCGTATCAATCAATCGACTTTGTTGAATAAGTAGTATTTATAAATCATAATATTCATTTCTTAGTAATTATAACTTAAGTTCACAATAATTGTAACTTAAAAACCACAACAGTTTAAGGATGAAGTTTAGAGTTCAACTCTATGGTGGCTAGATTAAAACATTTGAAAACTTATTATATGATTCTTTTAATTATATAAGCTGTAACATATAAAAAATTTATTTTCATAGTGTAATAGTTATTTTCCTATTAAAAAATAATGATACAAATTTTAATAAAACAAAGTCTGTTAAACATCAATAAAAAAATATAGGCTCAATTGTTTCTAGCAAAGCAAAGAGAAAAGAATTTGTTAAAAATAAATTAATACTTGTAAAGTTATAAATTATTATAGAACTAATATTTATGGAATCATATTATTTAAATGACATTTTTCTCCGAAATTTAAAAATTTTGAGAGAACTTGCAGTCTTATAGGGATTAAAATGAAAATTTTACACTTAAAACTCATAATATTATTATTATTTATTTAAGAATTTATTGATTCTAAAAAATCTATATTAGGGTAACATCCTCTAATGTGAATTGAACTCTAAAGCCCACAATAGTTTACTATCAAATGGACCCTTAACCTACTAAATGTGCGTTTTAAGAACATGAAAAAATAGTTAGTAACATACTGTTGGATCAATGACAAACACTTAAAACTGACCCATTTTACTTAAAATGTTGTTATAAGTCAAAGAGAAGGAGGTACCATCACTTAAAACAGAATGGAAGCCTCATTTATCATCGCTAGATTCGCTACTGATTCAAATTATAAGACCTAAGAGTGGATTGTATTTCTATTTAGCCCTTTTTCAGCCCAACTTGTTGTCCAGTAGGCTTGGACAGAAAAGCCCTTCAATTGGGCCTACGCTACCCATTCTATAACAGGTCGAACATTGGTTTCATCTGATTAAACAACGCTCTCTGTTTGGCTGTTCACCCTCCACCTTTATCTTTTAAATCCCTGTCGGCAAGTCCCCGGGGTGGGCGAATTTATTCCGGATTTCGGATTCGTTGGACAACTCGATCAATTTGGATAATCTCGGATTGAAAAACATCCTGAATTCAATCCGATTTAATCCGATCCGAATTATTCGGATGAAAATTTCGGATTACTAGTTGATCGGACGATATCTGGATCGGATCGGATGAGTTTTGAGATTTTGATTAGATTTGATTTGATTATATTTTAGATTTGATTAATTGATTGAAATCAGATTTGGGCGCTTTTAATAATTCACAAAAAATTTATAAATATATAATTAATGGCTTTTCTAACCATTAGCGAAAATGCATTTAATAAATGACAATACTCCTTTGACTTATTATAGCTGACGTATACCAAAGAAAAACAAACCGATAGAAGTTTCCATTCTAAAATAATAAATAAACCATTAAGGTAAAGCATTTAAATGATCAAATCTAATAATCTATAATCAATATTTACATTTATGACATTCTCATATGCGTTCATTTTTGTACAAACACTCATTTGTTAATTAGTAAAATATCTACAAGCTAATTTTGTAAACATACTCAGTCAAGCCTCCAAATAACGCTTCAAATAATATTGCTCAACTCTCAAAGTCCAAAATGATTCCTTACCAAAATGAACTTGCTCAACTCCAAATCTCAAATGATGACACAAATAAACATTACTCCAAGTCTCAAACAAACAACACAAATAAACAACTATGACACTCAAAATCTCCAAATAAATAAACAACACAAAATCCAAAATCAAATTATCATTTATATCAGCGATAAAATAGCAAAATAAAATTATATCAACAAAACTTAATTTGAAATACGTTAGCTTATTTTTAATTTTCAGATTTTTTAGTTTCACGGTACAAATCCTACCAGATGAATTGGATTGATCAAGATAAAGTCCGATCAAATAAATCAAATCGGATGTGGAATTTAAATGAATCGGATTTCCTTGATCAAAGTCAAATTCAAATTAGTTGAGATGATTATATCGATTGAATCGGTAAATCACTTTTCAGTCATATGGCATTTAGTATCCCAAACATCTCATTAAAAACTGGTCTATAGAGAACCACCAGTTTCTAATACTTGAATGCATATGTACCATGTCACTATTTCAAACTAAGAGCAAATGATAATTGTTTGGAGAAATCTGGGGTGCTCACATTGGTTAATAATACTTTGGCAACCTTATTGTTGAAGTTAAACAGGGAATCAATATGATTTTGAATAGAGGCTATCAAACAGCTTGCACGGGCAAAAGATAAACTCCCCAAAGAAAAGGGGTAATTTCAGAAGATATCGACGTTGAAGGTATTTATCAAAGAGAAATAGATTTGATAGATTCGACCCACGTAGACAGCGCATGCCATCAATAATAAATTAATCTCTGACTAAGAATGAGGAACTACTGTGATGATTTCCGGTAAGTAATAAGGAAACGCCATGTAAGTTGCCCTCCAACTGCTGCCTTGAAAAGCAATTGGATACAAAATTTGAAACTGTGCGCATACCAGGGGTGACTCGGTGGCTGGGCTTCTTATCTTCAAATAAATGTCACTATCAAGGCTACAAACAAATTACCTAAATGTTCGCATCTAGAGAGGAACCGTGTTTTTCTTTGGAGGCTTCCTTACCTACTCATGAGTGCCGCGTGTCAAATGATTGAAATGACACTGGGCGACTTTTTTAAAAGTTTAGATTGCTCCAAACAAGGTAACATCCTTTATTACAAAGAAGAATGAACTCTCTTCTTCCTCCTGAGTAAACACCATTACACAAAGTTTTGAATCTCTTTGATCTTGTAATTTACAGATGGGTATCAATCTTACTTGACATCAGATAGAATCTGATATTTGGCTTCTATCTTTAATACTAAATTCTTTACTGTTTTTTGGGTTCTACGCTCTCAATATAGTCTATTCTTTGAGCATTAATTTACCTCCCTCAAAGACATTTGATTCCTCCAGCTATCCTCCCTTATTTTATTGAAAGACATACCTCAAACAACATAACGCTACCGCCCTTCTAAACTAATTATTTGATTATTTGGTCCCACAAAATCAATCTAAAAGACAAATAAATATCGTTATTTTATACTGATTAATACAAGCGTGGAAATGAATGATTTGACTGTGAAAGTATATGTTTCTTTTTAACTTTTATGTAATATTTTATTTTAAAATTAATTTAAAGTCAGATTTGGACTTTTTGGTAAGATATTCTAAACCGAATGTCATTGAATCTTGATTCTTTAAGACTCATAATCCTTAGGCCGCCCCGAACAAAAGTAAAGAAATTCTAAGTCGGTAAATTAATTCTGGTAAAATACAAATCCAGGCACTTTTTCTGTCCCTGTCATTATATCATTCTTAGCAAGTTTACACTTCTTTAAAAATCAAGCGATGTATATTTAGCTTTCCTCTAGAATCTAAATCTTACTAATAAATTACTTTCAATCATAATTTGATGCGTGTTTGACAATTAATAAAACCTCCATGCTTAAGTAGTATTTTAACCTTTAGTTATATGAGAGGAAAGTGGAAGCTTACGATATATTCATATAATTAATTGTGAATACATGAAATACGAGTGTACCTGCTTCCAAACTCTGAACATTGTATATTTTTCTAATTATTTTACGAGAATCATGTTTTATATATTACCCATATATATAATGGTTTGACCTTTTGCAGAATGGCAAATCTTTTTACAAACAAATGATCAGATAATAATATACATCGTGTAGGGATTATAACTATTTAGATTAGGAAGTACTACAAAATAGATTTGATTGGTGAAAGCGTGGAAAGAACAGAACTTATGTCAAAATTTTACGATATAATCTAAAAATGAATGATTCCTATGTCGTATTTGAGGTTTGAGCTAGGATGGCTAATTGTTGATTGTTGGTCTATGAATGGTAGGCAAATGAAATATCGTTACTTTATAGAGGACAATATGACGTCGAATGAATAGTTTAGTACATATATAGAATATATGTTTTGTAGCTTTTATGCTGTCTTTTATTTTAAAGAATTTAATTTAAGATTAAGTTTGGATTTTTGGTAAGGCCCTAAACGAATGTCATTAGTCTTGATTCTTGAACTCTACCTCAGCGTCCTTGGAATTGTAATTCTGGCCAAAATTCTAAAAATTAAGGGTAAGTCAATTAGGCTAAATCTCTAGATAGAACTTTTTAAAATCCTGTCTTCCTTCTCTTCTGCAAGTTTACCTTCTTAAAATCATGATATACTAGCTTTCTCAGATCAAAATCTTCAATGATTACTTTTCTAGTATAGTACAGAGGTAGTGTTTTCTGACAATTAACTGAAACTGCTCCACTTAACTTTACGTGGTGCTTTTAACCTTTGGTTATTATGTAGAAAGGTGGGAAAATGACCTATTCATATAATTAATTGTGATACATGGAAGATGATGTACCTAACTTCAAACTCTTTGAACATTGTATATTTTCTAATTATTTCTGAGAAATCTTCTTTTATATACCTATTATATATTGGTTTCTTGACCTTTTGAATAGGCAAATCTTTGCATTGAACAAATAAGTCAGATAATAATATCTATCACATTCTATGAGTTATAACTTAACTAGATTAGGAAGTACCAAATAAGTTTGAGTTAGCTAAAATATTGAAAGTGAATTATAATGATAAAATTTTACGATAAATCAAAGAATATAGATATTGATTCATATATATATTAGTATTGATTTAAGTAGAGATGGTATTGTGGGGTGAAATAGTGGTGTACAAACCGATATGAAATCAAGTACAACATAGTAGTAAGGTATTGTAACATGTTTGGTGAGGCCAGATGGCATAAGCACTTTTAAAGGTTAATTGAGTTGAGAATTTAATACGTGGGTCTTAAAACGTGATTAAAGATGAATAAGCGTAAAAATATGAAAAGACACTTTGATAAATCGTTTCTTTTAATTGATAAACTAAACTACTCGTTTTGTAAATATCTTCCAGGTGATATCTTATTATATTTTAACAACGCATAAGTTTTTTATGATATTTAATTTATAATCTAAAAGTATATGCTCTATTAATATTGTGTTTTATAATTTATTAAATGGGTGATACATAGATTTTTAATAAATAACATTAAAATGTAATGAGATTTTTATGAGCTTATATATTAATATTTTATAAATGATCTATGACTTTGTAGTTTAAGGCAAATAATTAAGGTAACTCAGTATTGTATTGATATTAAAGAATTATCACAATGGATACAACTTAATAATTCTTTACGACATTCTTATTATAGTTTTATTTGCAAATGAATAACAGTTGGGTTTTAAGCTTTTTGATTACAATCAATTCCAGTAAAACCTTGCGTGGACCAAAAAATCGTGAAACGAAAATTGCAATAACTTGACATACGCTTTTTAAAATTAAAAACAAAGAAGTTTATCATACTTTTTGAACTTTAGTAATGACAGCGTTTAAGTGGTAAAAATAAAATTCATGCTGACGCTGATATAAATGGTTGACTTTAACATGGTAAGTCTGGTAGCATAGACCTCTTGCCATTGGCCATCTCTAGTTTGCTCTTAGAAATCAGGGCTTTAACAGCAGAGAGAAAAGGTAAATCATCTAAATCATGAAAACAATATATAATTTGAATGTAGTTATTTGTTTGTTTTAAAAAAAGTTTATGGCTTCAATTCGATTTTAGGCATTTGTTTTAATGATTCTATTCAATTCAGGGCGTCTGTGCTTTAATTATATTTTACAATTAGAACAAACATAAATAAATGATATATTTTGGTGAACAATTAATGAAGCAGGTAATCCAACATGCAGGTTTGTATTTCAACTATTACAGGGATAAAACATATATTTACAGCTTTTGAGACATGAGAGCAGCTGCCTCAATGGCAGCAGATCCATAGTGTCTCTACCATTTGCTTAACTAATTTGCTGCTTCCTTAAAATTTACATGAGATTCCATATTAGAAAAGGGATCAATTTTTACGCCTTTAATTTAATTTTTTTTTGGTTGTAT
Organism: Citrus cavaleriei; assembly: GCA_030448925.1. NCBI lineage: Eukaryota > Viridiplantae > Streptophyta > Magnoliopsida > Sapindales > Rutaceae > Citrus > Citrus cavaleriei. Next base: position 152,124 of record JAUJEN010000636.1, read on the forward strand.
CTCATATTAGTGTCAAAGTTCACCTTTGCTAATAGGCTAGTGTAAAATAAAAAAAAAAAAGGACCCAGCTCGCCGTTTTAATCCCCACCCCATTTGAGGGATATCCTCTAACCCTCTAAATATGAATTTTCAACAGATATGGGTGGGTTTATGATTGTTCTAATTCGGAGTGAGGACAATAATCCTGCTCCAAACCCACCTCATTGCCATTCTTACTAATTTTTGTTGGATATTGACATACATAATGACTAGTATTTTAGTTTTAGTATAACTAGACATCTAGGTCAACTCAAAACTTTTGATCAGTTTGCTAATAGTCAAATCATCCAGGTCTTATCATAAATTCTCTTTACAATATCCAGCACAAATCTTTTGATCGGCACGTATATGTCAATTGCCTTTCAAAATAATTGTTGAATCCTTTGATTCATCTTTGTTTAATAGAACCGAGCAATTGTCTTTCACCAACGATTAAACAAAAATAAATACTGGGAATAAAAGCCAAAAATCCAGTCCTGATCAAAGAAAAAATTTGTTCTTTAGGAGAAGTGACTTCCTTTTTTGTCAATGGTGTAATCCTAATCGGACAGCCAGGGTGTCCTCTTTCAATGTACCCGTTTAACTAAAAATTCCAAATTGATTATGAGTTTGATATTTAATCCACAATAGTTTTGATTTACTTATTTATATATATTCTTATATCTCAATAAGTTATCTTCCTTTTCAAAAAAAAAAATCAATAAGTTATCTTCTTTGAATCTTGCTGGCTATATAATTGATGACGCTGAGTCAAAATTCAAAATCAAACTGACCCATTTCCTCCGCACAAAAGCGTGGACATTGAGTGGCCCCCAAGTGACCATAATCAACCCATCTGGAAAAAACCACCAAGTTTGCATTGGTGAACCCATGAAAAAGAAAAAAAATGGTAGAAATTTTGCCGCCTCACTTTGAGGTGCAGTGCTGTTATTTGCCGCATTAGTCCATATCATTGAATTAAGCTTGAATACATAACAAAAATGGTGACGTGAGTAGGTGAGCATTATTTAATTATCCATATTTTACTCTTTTGACTGAAAAAGCACCTCGGTCTTATTTGTTGAGATGTGTATTATTGGTGTATGTGCACGTGAAGAAGAAATAGTTCTCTTTGAAAGCACTCATGTACGCCCAGATAAAGGTAATAACCCCCATTTTCGTTCAATTTGACTGTCCATGTCACAATAATATTGGCCTTTTAGTGGACATTGTTAACTTTCTTTGTGATTCTCAACATGTTTAACTATAGCATTATTGGTGCATAGCAAACTCATTGGATATTAGAACATCTCATATAGTTCATTATCAAAGCTTGCATTATTCAGTCTCTCTTGTGTTATGAGATTTTCTCTCATCAGAGTCATCAATTATTGGTGTATTAAATATTTACTATCTACATAAAGGTTATCTTTGAATATGATTATAAATGTATTTACAGGGTAAGATGTTAATCTTTAATTTTAATTGAGTGTGGAATTAAAAGTTATAACTATAAAGTAGGAATCCAAAAAATAATATTGAACTACTCAAACTATTTAAAAGATTTTCTAAACATTTATTAGACTGATTTTGACAGCCTAAATACCACATCACTTCAAAACACCGTACACTCAAATAAAATAGAAGAGAAGACCTGAATCTTTAAGATTCATTGTCTTTAATTTATAAATTAAACGTGAATATTAAAAAATACTAGAAAAAATAAGAAAGGGCAGTTTGTATAAAAGCAACCATGTTAAAAGCATTGTCATCTTAAGTATCTTATAAACAATAGAAGATACCAGAGTGGCAAGGGGTTAAAGGAAAATAGTACTGGCTTAGTTAAAATGAAAAAAATAATACTCAAGAAAAGGTTGAATCACAATTTAAAAGCTTGTACTAGTCCAGCAAAAATGGAGAGATCACATGAAAATGGTTTCGATCAGGTCAATCTTGATGGATCAATGCTGAATCATCGATTGGACAATCATGAACATGTCTCTGCAATAATAAGTTTGATACAAAAATTTGATTTTAACCATTAACAATTCTTAAAGTCATGTATAAAAGAAAGAGACTTCAAAAAAAATAAAAATTTCATCATTGATTTTAAATAATTTCATAATAGATATTTACATTAGAACTGGCCCAAACACAGAATCTATAGCTGGGCTAACATCAGCCGTTGATGTGATTTGGATGGTGAGAAACTACAACAATGAAAGAGATCAGATGGTGGGTTGTTGGAGATGTCTTTGTGCAATCTGTGCCATAGACAGGTCCTTACGACAAGGTTTTACAAACCGTAATCAAAATGCTGCTGTCTTGAGATCTGTTTTCATTGATCTATCATTTGCTTCCAGAAGAATCCAGGGAAAAAATCAGCGCGTGGAATATCCTGGAAGGACAGTGGCAGAGCCAATAAAATTTTCGAAAATATGTTTGTCTTGCTCAGCAATAAATTATACATTTGTCTTTATTAGATTAATTATTTCATTAATTTAAGTTCATTTTAAAAAAAAAATCATCTATTTATAATTTTTATTTCGTTATAAAATTTAGAAATTAAGCCCAAACCACTCAATTAAATAGAATCAAGTAGACAAATGTAATTGGATAAAATCCGGCATTCATTCTTTAAAAAAAAAAACAAAATAAATATTTAAAATCATATTTTCACTTTTGACAATTTGTTGCCTTTCTCTTAAAAGCTAAAAGTCTTGATTTTTAGCTAAAATTTTGATACACCATAGTAGCATACAGACATCCTAGAAGCCTATAATACAAAGCCAATTGTAAATGTATCAAGTAAAAATGTTGATATGTAAATATTCAGATGTCTACAAGCTAAAATTTAAAAGTGCTCACAATGATGTATGGGTTTATCAATTAGTTAGTGAGATAATCCCAATTAATTGTTGGATGTAAGAATTGCTCCAGCCATTCGATTAGCGTAGCCGTTTGGGATAACTTTAGGATAACAAATTAGGATATTATACTTGATCAATCAAATAATATTCTTGTATAAACTCCTTGCTTGATTTTGTTGTATTTAATTTTTAACTTTGGGCTTCTTTTTTAGAAATAAAGCATTATTTGGGTTAATTATGGAATCTCGTCTCTCAGCCTTCAAGGAGATTTCTTTTATATGTTAGATCAATTCCAAGATTATTTATTTATATTGAAAAATTTTTGTCTCATGATTGTTCTCCGCCACTAAGAAGGATACATCTTCTTAATATGATCTTAGAAGCTAGAAATGGTAATTTTTTAGAGTTGTAAGTGAAAGAAGCAGAATCGGATTAACACATGTGCATAA